>APFE031144415.1:1423-13014 GCA_000404065.3 Pinus taeda
TCCATCTGAGCACTTGTCACTTCAGGCTCATTAAAAATTGAAGGTGACTAGAGTCATCTTTTGTTTTTTTTCGACTCTAAAAAATTGAAAAACAAGTTGTGTCAAAGCGTCTAAAATTTATTTTAATAGGAATAACATCACTGTTCCCTCGTTGGTCTTAGGTTGAGAAAAACGGAGTCCACCAACCAAGGATTTCCCCTTGGAGGAAATCCTAGTCTTTTCTCCTCTTCGGGAGATTTTGGTGGACCCCATATGGCCACATTGTCACTTCGAGGATTGACGATTGGCTTGCTAATATGGCTCTTCTCTACCCTTGTCGTTCAGAACACCATGGTTCTTGAATAATCAAGTCAACAACTAGATGATACTAGAGTTACCCCCAACCTTCTACTTCGGCCATTTCTCCCTCTCCTCCTTCCTCTTTGCTTGATGAAGCTGGTAAAGTTGAAAATCAAGTAACTAAGAAGGAGAAGAAGGGGAAGGAGAAGAAAGAAAAGAAGAAGAAGGATCCAAAGGCAAAAAGGGGAAACCGTGCATCGTCTAGCGAAAATCCACACACTGCACCATCCAAGCCTAAATCTCCATGTGTCATTTGCAAAGGAGACCACTATCATCGATATTGTCCTTGCATCCCTCGGATCTTAAGGGACTCGTCTCCTCATTTGCACAATCTCGTGTCATCAACCTCTGATCGTGTTGAAAGTACACCGTCAACTAGTGAAAGCGAAGTATCTGGACAGAAAAGGAAATGTAAATTTCCTTGTAAACTGTGTGAAGGCGATCACGTCGTCCACCGTTGTCCCTTCCTAGGTGAAGCTAAAATATTTTTGGATAACTGTCCGGCTTCACTGCTATGGCTTCCTCCTGGATATAAGAAATTCTTGTTGAGTCTGTCAATAGTTGAAAATCCGACTGACACGCCATTGCGGTCGGTCGAAGCATCTATAATTGAAGATAAACCCTCTGAATCCACACCAGACAAAAGTCAAAAGGTCGAGGTGAAAGTTGACCCGGTCTTGCCTTCAGAAGGTCCGTCTTCAGATGATATAGTCACTGAAGAGAATGAGAACGACATTGTTCAAACTATTTTCATAAACACAGACTCCGATGAACATGGGGACAATCTACTTGTTCATTTACCGTAGGAAGGAAGCACGTCAGAGTCATATCTGACCATCTATTCGGTCCCACCTCCAAGCAACCTAGTAGTTTCCTTCGATTGGAATCTACTAGGCAAACCCCATTTATCAGCTAGTGTACCATTCTGAATCATTATACAAGAATAGAGAATGGTCATCGTTGACACTATCATAGATGAAGGGGTTTCTGTGAGTATCCTTTCCTCAATTTCTTGGAAAGCACTTGGTTCACCATCGCTTATGCCTGAGATGAGAAATCTGACAGGCTTTGACAAAGGAACAAGTTGATCATTAGGGATCCTTCCCAATGTGCTCATAACGTTGAAAAGGAAAACCGTTTATATGAATGGTAGTCCAACGACCTCTAGACTATACTCTACTCCTTGGGTGCGACTATATTTATAGCATGGGAGCCATTGTCTCCTCACTCTTTAGAGTAATGTGTTTTCCACACGAAGGCCGAGTGGTCTAGCTCGTAGACCAGCTTTCGTTCCCCAGATCAAACATAGCTAATGGTCAAATGCCATCCCTAAATGGTATTTTTACGCAAGGAATGTCTCATCAGTCTCCAGTCCGTCCACCTGAAGAGCACGAATAATTCGGGAGTACATGACTGAAACCCAAGGGGCATGCACCCTGGCCTGCTCTAGCGGGAAAACTCTAGGTCGAGAGTAGGTTTTTGCGAAGGAAAATGACTGGTCTGACACCCGTCCATGTAGGAAAATGGGATTAGACCAGAATAAGATTCCCTCGTCAAGGTTAGGTGGTTGGGTTTAGAATCACCTTTGTCCAAATGGACTAAGCCAAGAAGTGTTTCTATCTGCTATGTGGATGGAAAATGTCTTGCGAGTGCAAGAACTTCTGTATGGTAGCCTGGAAATCTTTCACTATACCTGGGGGCATGCGAACCTTTTTGCATGCAAGCGAAGAGCGACCATTTATTTTCATAGTTTGTATATTTTCAAACCCTTTAAACTCGTAGGATTGCTCGATTCTAGCTTGCATAAAGAAAGGATGCGAAGCAAAGCTTCGAAAGGTGCAAGCTCCACAAAGATGGAATCTATCAATGAGATATCCTTATTATATGAATGGCACGAGCATTTTTTATGTGAAGTTCAATCTCGTTAAAAATTTAACCTAAGCAATGAGCAAGTGTTCCACCCAGAGTTTAACCTCATTAAAAAAATGAACCAATTTCTAGTAAATAACCATTGTCAATACATTATCATCAACTTTTAAGCCTTGGTCATGTTCTCATCATCACCTCCACTCTGTTTTAGCCGATCATACGCCTCCATTTGATTGTTTACATTTTTGAGGAACATTTGCGATGAGTGATCTTGTTAGCCATCCTTGTCACAGTGCCGTGATTGGAAAATTCCAAAACTTACTTAGAATCAGCTGCTACTCGAAATTATCACTCGTTCCTCAAAAAACGAGTCTCCTTTAAGCTCTTTTCACCTGACTCGTAAAATATGAAAAGATTGTCGAGAAATTGGCCTCTCCAACTCATTAAAGTCATCAGAAGTGCTATCCCTCCTATAGATTTTAATCTTTTTGGACCTGAGGGATTATTACACAAAAAGATCGAGCGCTTGTCTTATTTGGCTCATTAAAACTATCAAAATTTCACCCCTTTTGTATTCTTTTATAATTTTTCGGGCTTAAGGGATTATATGACGAAAAAGGATTATTGGAGTTTCCTTTCCATCCCTTTTTAGACTCTCTAAAATTGAAAAAGGACCTAGTTATCATTGTCGTTAAACTCGTTAAAATAAATAGCGACATACTTGTCCAAATGGATGAGAACAAGTTTCACTGTCGCTAGGCTCATTAAAACATAGCAATGGGTTCGCCCGAAGGGCGAACTATAGAAGAAGGATATGTTATGCTCCTCAAGCTTGATAAAAATAAAGAGGTACTTGTCAACAATGACTGGGGAAAATTGGGAAGAAAACTTGAAGAAACTTTATTGGTAGCAGGTTGCTCTTGAACATGACACTTTCACTCCACGTCCGAGTCAGGTTGGGTTATTCCGTTCACCGATCATATCACCATTGGTCCATCATGCCATCCATCTTTGGGTTTAATGCTACCAATCCATTTCAGTGTCGCTGATATGTTCAAGAGAAGTCGCTCAGAGAATTCACCTGTGTCTCATCCACTGCAATACATTCACGCTCCATTCTTTCATGACCACCACACTGAACCTTATATCATTAGATCGTTTTCATCTCCAAAACAGTTTGCTCCATTTCGTGTCGTAGATGTGGGATTCATTAAGGCCCTCCTACGACGGGTCACTTCTTGTCGACATCAGCTCATTATCCAAGAAGTCGACCTAGGAACAACCCTTTCAGTACTTTGAAGCTTGCATGCCTCAATGGAAATTTTCTCACTTCCGGTGACAGGTTTATATCAATGGCCTTTGACTGAAAGATTTTGCATGGTGTTTGACGCCAAGTCCCTTTTTCACACCACGCGAATTTTACTATTAGTACCTTGAGGGTCATCATCATTATCGGTGATTCCTCTCGCGCCTGTTAACAGCTTACATCATTGGCTGGTAATCAGGGGATATCTTTCCATGTTCGACTCCAAAACATCCTTCACATGGATCGACTTGTGCTCCGAGTGAATATTGAACGAGTTTGAAGACCTCGGATCTAGTTTCATCCATCTGAGCTGCGATATATTCAGGAATATAAAGACATCAAATGTACATCATTGCCAAATATATGATCATCTGAATCAAAGGATGATGACTCTGTCTGAATCATCAGTATGCTACACAGATGGTTGTCTATCCTATGTACATGAAAATGAATTTATAAAGTTGAGCATGGGAATGCCTGCCTCAACTAGATCATGAAAATATTATGAAGATAATGTATTGTATTGTATCTTATTACAGGTCGCCTTCCATCTTGAAAAAACTTTGGATCCTCATGATAAAGCATTTCACCCGACATCAAAAGATTAACGACCTCATGCTTTAGGGGGCAACTATTATAGATATTTTTGGGCACTGCAACCCCACTCATACATGTCCACAAACCAAGGGCTCCTAAGTCTGTAAAAGTGTTGCTTAACACCCTAAAGGAACAAGGTCATCTAATTACATCATCTAACAGAATTTCCCCACAGAAAACTACTCAGAACTGGTTAAAATTAGACCATACAGAATGCCTAGTGCAGAGGGTGCGATGCATACTAAAAATCCCTTTTGTAGGGTGCGATGAGCGAGAGTAGACAAATGGCAGAGACAGTTTGCAAGGTGGATCATCATGGAATCTTCTAGAAACTTCTCCTGTGACACTTGCCTCTCTGAATTTACCGAGGGATGAGTAAGAGACCATCAATCTCCAAGTGGAATAAAGAACTATCAGAGTGAGGAAACTAATCAAAATCCCAGAAGCTGACTCACCCCCCTGCAGTCATCTATATATGGATCCCTCATCCCAGAGATCCAGAGGTTGGAATCTTGTATCTTGTACGGAAGTGTTGTTGGTTTCCTGGTGCAACATCATAGTGTTGGGTAATCTAAGATTTTCATGAGGTGAAGAAGGGCTTTCATGCTGAGAGGGTGACGTTGGGTCAGAACAATTGGCTGTAATCCTTTTTGCTATTCTTGATATTAATAAATCTATTCAAGTTTTCCTCCACATTCTCGTATGTTTGATGATATATGCATTTGTGTGGCCAATACATATCTCGTCCTGTATTGCTTATGATTGTAGATCTCTGTTCTTCGATAGTATTATGTTGTTTTGATTCCACAAGTGCTCTTTGAAGCTAGGTAGACGAAAGAGGAGCAGCAAAGATCTGTCAGAAGGGAGAGGAACTAAGCAAGGAACAAAGCGTAAGACTGAGGTTGGTTTCCTTTGTTCCCCTCTTATCTACTTCTCATAAATGAAAGCGAAAGTAGTTTTAGTTTTTTTGTTTCTAAGATAGCTACTAGTTTTAGTGGGACTAGCAGCTCCGAGTGGACACTAGATTTCCCGATAACACAAGGGTTCCCATGAACCACCGGGAAAAAGATATATATATATATATATATTTATATATGTTATATATATATATAAGTATATATATATAATATAAACAAAAAGTTATATTAAGGTAATTCTTCATGTGGATGTGATACGATTATAAACTAGATTGTAAATTTTTAGTTTGTGGTTGAGATATTTATTCGATTCGAATTTGATTTTAAGCATTTTTTAAGAATGTGTAACATGTCTTAAATTCACTTATGGGCATATGTCACTATAATTCACTCTCTATAAATTTGACTTATTTTTTTCTTTTAATGTGTGTTACTATGATTAATTATCCCAATTGAAACTTTGGTACCACTTGGTAGCAATATGCCTTACATGTGAAACACATATGCATCTTAACAACATTTTATTTCATGCATAATTGTAAACATACCTATATAAAAATGATTAAATACATAAAATATACCATCCAAAATCAAATAACATAGAACGCTTATCATTTTATGAGATCCCACCAAGCCATAGCTATTGTTATTCCATCTCTTTCAACAAGGGTAGAAAAGATAAATACAAGGATCAAACTTCAAGGGAATCAAAGTAAGATTAAGGGTTTTGTCAAGAATAAAGGATCAAGTCTATAAACAAGCAGTCTACATCAGCAAATATTATCATCTTGGAGAAGGTTGAAAATCTGAGGAGTAGTCTTAATCTACAATACAACAAAAGGTAAACATTGTACCTTTCACAGTCTTGGTGCTAGCCTCAAAATTTGGGTGTCATTATAACCCATGTCATACGATATCAAACTTAATGACTTAAGTAGTTTCGATGATTGGTATTGAACAATGATCAAAGGCCACAAATTTACATAGTCACAACATACATTACAACAATATCACTTCAAAAAGAGAACACAATACCACATGTCAGGTGGACATCATGATAGTGCTCTCAAAATTCTTAATTTCAATTCCATACCCTCATAGTCAAGGAATCAAATAATCTCAACATATCATAAAAGGCTTTAGTGCTTGTTGCTGAACAATGCAAAGAAGTCTCAAGAAAGATTCTAGAACTCTAGTGTACTAGGCAACTCAAGCAAGAATCTCATTGAAGGAGATCATTTAAGAAAGCATCAAGGTGAAGATTTCATCTTCACATGACAAGTAAGTATATTTTCATTCCATATTCATGTTTGGTTAAATGACTTCATGATTGCAAGGACATCTACGAATTGTATGGATTATCAAGATTCCTTGCATGAAGAACGAGATTAGACATACTATTCTAAGTAGATGAACTCATCAAAAGGTCTCCTTTGAATTTATGAAAATGGTTATTTATGAAATATTCCCTCACATAGAAACATTGGAGACATCAAAGTAATGTAGATGACAAACACATTCTCTTAAGGTGCAATAAATAAGGTAAAATTAAATATAACCTACATGAAATTAAAAAGGCATCAAAGGATGTAGGATATCTTCACAAGGTCTTATATATAATATCTGGGAATGAAGACCACCATCATTGATGCCCTATAAAGGTAAAAAATATCCATGAACAAGAAGGTTACCTCATTCAGCAACTTGTAGTCTCTATGAAAGATAGAGAGGGACAAGTTGATCGAAAAAATGTTGAAGGTTAAAAGAAATCAACCATATGTAGAAAAGGAATGCAAGGGTGGTCGTCAAGCAAGACAAAATAAGTATAGTTAAGATTCAATTCTATAAAAATATTTTGGAGGCTCATATCACTGAAAGATGGAGGGAGCTGGGGACAAGGAAAGACAGAGTAACAAATCTCTCTTATGAGTAAGATAGTATCCCTCACAAAAAGGTCCTATAATAAACTCCTAGATCTTGTGTTATATGATATGACAATGAAAATAATATGCATCATGACATCATGGAAGCATTATAAATAAGAGCACGTAACATCTAGGACAAAAATGCATGGCAGACAACATGTAGGATATATAGCTCTTGGGAACCTTAGTGGACATTAAAGGAAAGAAAGAAGTCATCTGAGGCTGCTCATACATCAAATAAAAAAGGAAACATCTTCCAGTTGGGAATATACAAGATCCTAAAAAATTCTCTAATGGAATCCTCATCATAGGGTTCACTAATGTAGAGAAGATGCAAGTGTTTCATCAGAAACTCTAACTTATGGAATCCATTAGTTGATGATGTGATGAATCAGATCAAGGGATTGAAATTATTTTCAATCAAGGAATCTATTGGAAGAAGCCTCGATGACCTGATGGTAAAACAAGGCATGTATGCTTATGTTTAATATTATAATGTCATGTCATATGGTTGCAGGTAACATGGATCATTGCTTCTATCTCGAAAGCACAAACAAGATAAAAACGATCTCTTCCTCTGAAAATATGCAAGGAGGCATAAGTCACACTAGATGAAATCAATATAATATGTCCTCATATGAAGTATGAGTTGATTGAATATAATAAAAAAACTTTGATTAAAAGTTATGGAATGTGTGAGGAAGGAAGCGATCGTGAGATATAAAACCATGATAAAAGGCAATCAACATCCAATAGACCAAGAAGATTTGACTGGGAAATATCTTGGAAGGATATGAAGACTCTGATGAAATTCTAAACAAGATGGAGGCCCCTCACAATGGATATATTTGGGAGATGTGTCAACATGAATGTAGGATGTTGATACCTACAAGAATATGTCATGATGAAAATCCATATCATAAGTTATGATTTAATTTAATATAAGTTCTTGAATAATATCTGGATGAGTTCATATAGGGCTACTAGAACATGACTTGTAAGTACAAGTGCAACCAACATTCATGTGATGGATGGAAACTCCTGAAAGAAGCATGGAGAGAAAAGAAGTAGCCATATTGAGAAGGTTCGAGATGTGTACCAAGAAGGCCACTTTCCATGAATAAAGGAATGAGATGAAGAAATAAGAAGGAAAGTGATCGATGATTGTTTCCCTACAAGGAAGAAGCTCAACTAAATTTCATGACATCAAGGAGAGAAGTTTATCAAGCAACTAAAGGACCCACAAAGAAAATTTTTCTGATATATAGAAGAGTCCCTAGCTAAGAGGGAGCTCTGACAGGTCCCTGATCAACATGGAGATTGAATTAAGATCACCCCTGATTACAAAGGAGTGACAACTATGTTTTTCCATGTCATGTGTCATGCACTAGACCAGGACTAATTGTCATAAGTCTATATCAAGGCCATGAATGCAAATGTAGACACATGATAGGCACAACATTCTTGTCTTCACCTCAAATGAAAGAATGGGGGGACTCGGTAATAATCTAGCATCTGATACTCTTTAAGGATGTATAGGGCATCCAAGATAAGAGTATGCAAGAGGATAGAGATACTTTGAGGGTTGGGAACCCAAGATAAGAATAGTCTTAGAAGTTCATACTCAGTGAGAGCCTGGGTGGGTATGTACCTTGAGAGACAATGATGAAGGTGTCTATAAATCATTGGTCTTGCTAGAATTGTAGCTCATGGTCTCTTGGAGAGATGGATTTGTTAGTCAAGACCTTTCACTTTGACAATGTTGATTGATATGATGTTATACATATTGGATTACCAATGTGACTCTTCTTATGAGAAATTATTCAGATTGAGAATAGCCAAGTACCATTGTAAATACCTCCCTAGTTAAGAGGGAGTGTTGAACAAAAGTATAACTAGGTTTAGTACTTGTCAATATAAATTTGATCTTTGTACTTGTCAAGAAAAAGAAATATTATTTTTATAAATTATATGAATGATTTTCTTACTCATTCCATAGGTCTAGGAAAGTGTGATGTAGGAAAGTGTTCCCTCTGTGGACAGAGGCAACCCCTCTAGCCCTAGAGTGGGTCTAGTCACAGCAAAGATAGATCAACAATAGATTTCCTTAAACAATCATAGTTGGAGGCCTACCTCAACTAGTGGTCAATGGAGTTCCGTTGTGCTACCCCAAATTTTGCTTCCTTCTACTCAATGAGTGATCAACCTGAAACAATGCAAAGGAAATACAACAAAGCACGTAACCAAAAAACAACAATGATCTATTTACTCACCAATTCAAGAAGGCATGAGCTATCAAGTAAATTACATACAAGACATAGGAAAACATCATTGATTTTATTAATAATGAAATAAGAGCAAGCTTACAACCAAAGTCTTGACGTTGCAAGCCTTCTCAGAGGATCCAACGAGCATATTTCTCAAGCATTCACTCTTTGAAGATGGATCTCCCAACATACAAAGTCTCTCTCTCACTCATAAGTTTTAGCACTGAGTTACGGGCACTTCACAACCTTCCACAAGCTATCAACAATCCCACATTTGTCACAACCACACCAGCTATCTATCAAACTCAAAAGCACTAACAACACTGCTCAATCCAAGAATTTACCAACTAGCTAATCATATCAAAGGTGAGTACTTGGATAGGAGAAGGAGTCCCCATGAAAGATGGGAGAGAGAGCTTATTCCCAAGGAAGGTAGTGCAAATGATGGAACTTCCATACAAGAGAAGGAAGGGCGATACAAACTATGCCAACAACCAGGTTTGAAGACATCCAGAAGGCTGACTGTTGGAACAAATTCGCCCAATCTGGATCATCGCAAGTTTATAGCTAAGCTTTAGCACTGACATCGCCAGTGAGCAATGTAGCTAGTCAAATCATCGCTAAAGATAGCAAGTATCCTCATGCCGGAGCATTAAATTAGACTATCGCAGGAAACAAATGTGCTTCTGCACTAGAAGCACGGCTAGACTATTTACGACCACCATTCATCACATATATTAAGTCCATTATCGCGATGAGGCAAATAACTTAGGAGAAGTGGGTCAATTGGCAACATAAGAGAGCATTTGTTCAGTATGAGCATGTTTTACTTGGACGCATGACATAGTAGAAGGACTGGGAGTGAAGGTAGTGACAAATTATTGTGTAACAGATGCCCCCTAAAGTATGAAGCCTGAGATAATGGGAGGGGTGAAATGCTTTACGAAATTGACTAAGTTGGAACACCAGCTGGAAGAACCTGCAGGCACAAGTACAACTAATATCCCTGATAGTGAAATACATATAGTCTAGGCATGGGCACAACCATCCAAAATACATATGAACTAGGTTTGTGGTATGGACACAGTGATCCAGCTAATAAGACCATGACAATGATAAAGGTATGGTTGTAGCCATCCACGAAGACTTAGGTATGGTCACAACCATCCATCAATGAGTCATGCAATCACGAACCAATCCACGCAGCCCGAACATGTGTAATCTGAGTTCGGGGTCTTGAACCCAACCGATCATAGTACAAATTATAGCATGTGAATAGATGTGCTGAGGTCGAGCATGATATAAAGTCGCTTGATTACCGGTCGATGATGAAAATCGTTAACAAGCACGAGAGAAACCACCAATAATGCCAATGGTTCTCAAGGTACTGTCTAGTACAAACCACGAAGTGTGAAGAATGAGCTAAAGTCTAACACTCATAGAATCACCCAATCGACAACCAATGATGAAAGTTGACCATCAAGAGCAAAGAACTTTCCATTGAGGCATCCAAGCTCTAAGGTACCAATGGGGATCTTTAGATCAATCTCCTGGATAATGCGTTAATGTCGACAGGAGACGATCTGTCGTAGGAGGGCCATAATGTTCCCCCATCAATGACACGAGATAAGGAACAAGCCGTAGATGGCGAAATAGAGTATAAGAGGAGGAGGCAAGGGTGTAAACTGCAGAAGGATTATACTCTTGAACATGTCGCCGACACCGCTCTGGAGGGTGGCACCATTTAGGTACCAAAGGATGGGAGGCTTGATGGAAATAGCATGGATCAGATGGAATGAAGCTAAATGGAAACCCAAACCCGCAGAAGGCCAAATGACGATGTATGGATATCCCAACCCGACAAGAAGCAAAAGTGTCAATGTTCAAGAGTGACTAGCTACCATAGATGATCAATGATGATTTCCAAATTTCCACCCACCATCGTTGGCGAGTACCCCAATTATTTTTGAAAACAAGCTTGAAGGGGATAGCATGTGCTTGCAATATAAGTTCAGCCTACAGTGGAATCCAACCTAGTAATAATTTAACGAGCCCTAGGGAGCAGAAGCTTGAGTCTCATCATGGCGATGAGTCCAATGTTTTCAGGGTTTAACGAGTCTGACATAGGTAAAACTCAGAGTCTTTTTCATGTTTAGGGAGTTCGAAAAAGACACGAAAAATAAAACCCTAGGGGGTCCTTTTTCGTAGATTTTTGTCTCTCTAGCCCGAAAAAGTATAAAATGATACTCAAAAGTGTAGGTTTTAACCTCGTACAGAAATTACCTGCATACAAATTCTAAATCACAGGAAAAATAAAAATGCGAGAGCATAACACATAAAACACATATACATAGATATTTCCCACTGGATC
>APFE031144415.1:20774-67427 GCA_000404065.3 Pinus taeda
AGCAGAGCATATTTGGTATTTGAATTTGCCAATCATGAAATATGAAACCTATTGGTATAGGTATCCAATAGTGGCTCCACATGGGGATGGTTTTTCTTCTTGAAAGACCAAGAACAGTAGGTCAGCATGCCTTGGCCCTTTGGCTACTACTTCCAAACTTGGAGTTTTTCATCCTTGAAACCTCAAAATTGTAGACTGTCATATTTATAAAACTTGCTGAAGTACAGTCTTTTCCTGCTTCTGCAAGATCCTTAAAATTAAGTTATTCACATGTTTAAAGAAAACACTATACATAGTAAATTCTGTACAAGGGCAGCCATACTGCATTCATGGAAGGTAGTCAAAATAGTGCTTCAGCATCCTGCCATTCACAGGACCTTCATCCAAATCAGATTCATCAAGATTCTTAAGAAAGTAGGTGTTATTTCCTTGTACTGCTTGGATGATAAAGGGTCCTCTCCAAAGGGAATTAAACTTTCCATGCTTTCCTTTATTTTCCCTTCTTGAATCCCACTTGAGAACTTTGTCACCCGTATTGAAATCCTCAGCCTTAGTCATTCTATCAAAAGCATTCTTCAGCTTTTCTTGTAAGATTTGAACTCTGTTATAGACTTGGTCTCTAGTTTGCTGCAAACATATAATTTGATTCACCCTCCTTTGCATATCATTGGGCTCAGCTTGACTTTCTTGAAGTAGCTTCATTACAGGGATCCCTAGTGATGAAGGAAATTTGGCTTCTAATCCATAGACTAACTCATATGGGCTAGCCCCAATTGATCTCTTGGTTGTTAATCTATCTGCCCATAAGGCATTGACAAGTTTCTTATGCCAATTCTTTTTGTTCTCTTCCAACACCTTCTTTATCATGTTTACAAGGCTTTTATTTGATGATTCTACCAGGCCATTTCCTTGAGGATAATATGCAGTAGAATGGCCCAAAGTAATGTGGAATTTGTGGCAGAAGCTGACCATCTTCTTAGATCTGAAAGTAGCAGCATTGTCTGTTATTATCTTATCAGGACATCCAAATCTAGCAAGGATATTGGTCTCAAGAAACTGAATGATAGTGGAGTCATTTGCTTGTCTACATGGGATTGCCTCAATCCATTTAGTGAAGTACTCTGTAGCTGTTAGAATCCATCTATGTTGGCCTGAAGATGAGGGATTAATTTCTCCAATGAAATCCAAGCCCCATTGCTGAAATGGTCTCTCTGTTGCAATAGGCCTTAAAGGTAGTGGAAGTAACTGTCTCTTTCCTTCAAACACTTGACATTTATGACATGAAGTGGTAAATTTCTTGACATCAGAGAAAATAGTGGGCCAATAGTAACCAGCTCTCAGTATCTTATCCACAGTGGACTTCCAATACAAATGTCCACCACAATCACCTGCATGAAATTCTTCCATGATCTTGTTAGCCCCATTTTCGATCAAACAGTTTAATAAGATACCCTCATGGTTTTTCCAAAGCAGATTGCCATCCATAACACAAAATTTTGAAGCTTTCATTTTTAGGAACCTACATTTAGTTCTGGACATCCCTGGGGGAGCACACAGGTTTTGTAACACATAACAGGTATCAGAATACTAGGGAGATTGTTCAAAGGCTATATTGATCTTTGGAGTCGCCAGCTCCGGTTCACTGTCTAGTTGGTTGATGTCCAAGGCTTGGAAATTTGTTTCAGCCATTAATTTAGCCAAACCCTGCCCTTTTATTAGTTTTGTAGGTTTTATTTCTATATCAAATTCTAAAATGTTTGCAATCCATTTTCCTCTTCTGCCCTCTAAGTTCTCTTGAGTAAGTATGTATTTAACAATTGGGCTTGGTACATAGGCTATCACATGGGAGTATAGGATGTAGATCCTAAAGTCCTTAATAGCTTTTACCAAAGCATATGCTTACTTTTCCATGATCTGGTACTTGAGGGGTGCGTCTCTGAGAGCTTTACTAAAGAAAGCTATGGGTTTCTCATTTCCTTGGTCATCTTTCTGTCGTAAAACAGCAGCAATTGTGTGTTGGGAGGCAAAGGAAAATATGATGAATTCCCTATCAAATTGAGGGTTGGTTAAGACTGGGGTTTGAGTGAGGGAAAACTTGATATCTTCAAAAGCTTGATTTGCTTCTACTGTCCATTTTACTTTTGAATCCTTTTTAAGCATGTTATTGAGTAATCTGCTTAGTTCGGCCAGGTTTGGGATAAATCTCCTTAGAAAGTTGATTTTACCCAGAAAGGCTTATAATTCCTTTATATTTCTTGGATGAGGCATTTGTAAAATGGCCTGGATTTTGTCTGGGTCAATTCTGATGCTATCTTTGGAAATAATGTGACCCAACAGTTTGCCTTCCTCCAAACCAAACAGGGATTTCTTAGGATTTAATGGAATTCCATATTTCCTACAAGTTATGAATATCTACCTTAGATGTTTCACATGTTCTTGGTCAGATTTGGAGAAAGGTGTGAGATCATCTAAATAAATGACAAGAAAGTCATGAATCTCTTTGGCAAAACCAATGTCCATTGCTCTTTGGAATGTAGCCCCTGCATTCTTCAACCCAAAAGGCATTTTAACATATTTGAAGGTTCCCCATGGGGTTGTAAATGTTGTTTTGTCCTGATCATCAGGATGAACTAAGATCTGGTTGAAACCTGAGAATCCATCAAGTAAAGAAATTCTTGAGGCCCCCACTACTCTCTGCAAGATGTGATCCATCTTGGGTAAGGGGTAATTATCTTTCAAGGATACTTGATTCAAGTTCCTTAGATCAACACAGAGCCTTATTTCACCAGTCTTCTTTCTTGTAGGGACTAAGTTTGAAATCCAATCAGAGAATCTGATTGGTGCTATAATGCCTGCTTTAAACATTTTTTGTACCTCTTGTTCCATTGTTGGGAGGAGCATAGGATTGATTCTCCTCAATTTATGCTTAAAGGGTTTTTGATTTGGCTTGAGTGGGATAGTGTGTTGTATTACAGAGGTGTCATAGGTTTTTAAATCCTCATAACTCAATGCAAAGACATCCTGGGACTCTTTGAACATGTCAATGTATTTAGGCTTTTGGTCAGGGGGTAATGCAGTAGACAGTTTTATGATTTTGGGTTGTTTAACAGTCCATTTGTTACATTCTTCTATGGCAGTGTTGAGGGGCTGCAATTTTGGTTTGCTAGGAATATCATTGGAGTCAAAAATGTCTTCTAAAGGAGCTAAGCCTGTTGGAAGAAAATTCTCCTTCAATTGTATAACTTCAGTTTCATCATCAGCTGTCTCCTCACAACTAATTTGTTGGATTTCTTGTATATTGTGTTTGTTGAAGATTGTAGGATGTAGCATTTGATTAGCTGTTTTGGGTGATATTGCTTGGTTATTCTGTTTACTCTATATTTGTGATTGACTTGCTCTCACAAGCATTTGTGATTGACTTGCTCCTTCAGGCATTTGTGATTGACTTGCTCCTTCAGTGTCAATGTTTAGACCTGAAAATTCTTGTTGTAAAGTCAAGAAATTGTTTATTTGTGTATCATCATCAAACACCTGCCAATCCCTGACATTGTTTGGGACATATGGTCTGTGTTTTATCTCGGCTGTAAATCAGTGGTGGGGCTCGAAAGGTAGCTTACAGGTACTTGCAAATGTGGCCAAACTATGAGCATGAAGATTCTGGGCTCTTGGAATTTTGGCAATCTGAAATTCAGTGAAGGAATTTAGTAACTCAGCAGCAGCAGACCTATAAGACCTCAGTATTTTATCATTGGTGACAAAATTACCTTTTACTTGTTGGATAACTAGGTCTGAGTCACCTAGGATTGAAAATTTTATGGCTTGTAGGGATTTTACTAACTTGAGGCCTAGTAAGAGAGCTTCATACTCAGCCATATTGTTAGTGCACCTGAAGTTCAGTCTATAGGCTCGGCCCTTTGCATGGATGTTTTGTTTATTGTGTATCCAGACTCTAGCTCCTACCCCTAACTTGTTGACTGACCCGTCAAATTCAAGGAACCATAGGATCTCTTGTTCTAGGGGAGACTTAATAACTTCTCTGTGGTCTGGGATTGTGAGTTGAAGTTCTGGTTCTTCATTTAGTTTGTCTTTTAGAACAATCTTATCACTTGATTGGATCAGCTTTATTTCTGGAGCTGCTGCTTGTTCATTAAAGTCCTGATCTTGTTTGAGTGTCTTGGTATCATCATCATTTGTAAGACATGAATTATCATTATAGAGAATATATGAATCTATATCAGAATGGACAACATATATGGGGAAGTTTTGAGGCTTTTTTTCACTGCTGACCATGTATTTCATGAGTGACTCTCTATATAGTCTCTTGGGTTGACCGAAGACTGTGATTGTGGCATATGACATGTCTAATTGTTGGGACCCTTGAAGTTTAGCCCCCCATGATCTTGACAACAACATTCCATATTTGGGTGGAATATCAGCAACGACAACATCCATTAAGATTGTTTTATTTGGATACTGGACAAGGGATACACACAAGTCTTTTATCAAGCCTAAACACTTGACTTGGCTGGAATCAAATGCGAATAGGTCCTTATATGGTCTAGTAATGTCTAGATTCAGCCTTTCCATGACTGATTTTGACATCAGGTTATGAGAGGCACCTGAGTCAAACATTGCGTTGTGTAGTATCTTATCATGGATATGCAAACTAACATAAAAAGGTAAGATCCCTGTGCCTGCTATTTTTCCATCAACCTCTGGACCGAACAACAATTCTGGAGTGTCATCCAACAGATTCCAAGGTTGAGCCTATGCCTTCTTCCCCTATTTCTTCCTCCTCCTCTCCTCCTTCGCCTAGTGAAAGTTTCGCATCTAGTAACCAGGAGACTAAGAAGAAGAAGAAGTCCAATAAACACGAGGCCACCTATGCAACTACTACTCCAAGTACATATAAGGTCGGACCACCTTTTGCTCCTCCACGGAAGGTTAAGTTTCCTTGTAAATTGTGCAAGGGTAACCATCTTCTTCGTGATTGTCCTAGCATTCCTAGGATCTTAGAAGTATGGTCTCACGATCCGGCCCATCCCTCATCGTCCTCTAAAGCTCATGGCGATGCTACCCTATCAACTGGCAATGGTAAGAAGAAATGGAAGATTCGATTCCCCTATAGGCTATGTGAAGGCAACCATCCCCTTCACCTTTGTCCGCTCATCGATAAAGCTTCTCCCGTTTTGGAAAGTCTTACAAATTCTTCACCCCAACTTCCCGTTGGTTATCAGAGGCTCTCTTCAGACCCTCTCCCCGTTGACCAAGAGACTAACTTAGATTCTTCTCTTGTTCGTCCTCCTCCTTCCGAACGTGGTTGTGCTAAGCTTGTTCCAGACCAATCATTGGTCGGAGAGAGTGTCGACTTGGGTTCACCTCCTGTTGATCACTCTGTTTTGGAAGAGCATCATGCTCATGTTCTTCTCATCTTGTCAGATTCTCCTAAGTTCGAGAATGACCCTCCTATCCCTGCTGGTCAAGAGGGTCCTTCTTTAGTTCCTGTAGAGCAGGGGAGCAATCATACGACACCACCATCAAGTAGTTTAGTCATTTCCTTCGACTGGAGTCATTTGACCGCCTTCCGCCTTCCATCCCATGTGCCTTTCCAGATTACAGTACATGCCTATGATAAGGCAGTACCCAGAACTGTCTTGGATGAGGGTGCATCTGTCAGTCTTATGCCTTCCACTACTTGGAAAGCTTTGGGCTCCCCACAGCTTGTGCCGGTCGCACAAAATTTGTTAGCATTTGACAGAGGAACCAGTAAATGGTTAGGGATCCTTCTGAAGTTCCCTGTTACTTTGGGAGGCAAGACCGTCTATATAGACGTACTGATTGTCCAAGGTGCTTTAGATTTCAGTCTTCTCCTTGGCCGTGACTATGTTTATGCCATGGGGGCCATTTTTCTTCACTTTTCCTTGTGGTTTGTTTTTCGCACGATGGAAGAATGGTGACTATTGATTAATTGTCATTCTTTAGTCACCCGGTGCCTCCTGTGCCGCTGTCATACCCTCTTGGTTCTTGCTCGCAAGCAGTAACTTCCTTGCCACAGGTCAATTATGTGGCTACCGGTTCTGTCTTCGCCTATGCTGATGATCATGCAGATGGTTTCGTACATCATGCACTGGGGGCATTGGAACCTAATCTGTCATTAGTGCCTCATGACATGTATTCCTCCCAGAGTGTGGTTCTTCCATCCCGCGAAGACCTCTTGGGAGCCATGTTCTGATAAGGCCCATGAACAAGATTGGAGCATAGTTCCTTGTCTTGTGTCAATCTCATTAAAAAATGAAACAAGGAGTTCCGAGGATAGTTTGATCCTGTGTCAAGTTCCTTAAAAAATGAAACAAGGAGTCATGAGCATAGTTCCTGATCTTGTGTCAACCTCGTTAAAAAAATGAAACAAGGGTTATGGGGATAGTTCTTTTACTGTGTCAACCTCATTAAAAAAAAATGAAACCACTCCCTTTCCAAATCGAGTCTTTGATTAAGATCTCGTAAAATCCAAGTCGAGTCTTTCCAAGATCTTGAAAGTGAACTTCATTCCATCCACTTCGTTGAATGCAATGAATCTTGGGGGGCATGTACCTCGCTTTGCATCATTATGCCTGGGGGCATGCAAACTTATAACAAGCATAGTTTTTCATTTCAAGCTTGTGTAAACATGAAACCGAATCCAAGCAGAGTTCTCCATGGTTCAAGCTTGTGTAAAAATGAACCCATTCCTGATTTACATCTTGTGATTATCGTTTTTATCTGCTAAATTTTGCTAGATGAGCCTTGGTTGTTTCATTCCATTGCCACCATCTCTTTGGCTGATCATATGCTTTCACTTGGATGTTTTCCTTTCCTGAGGAACCACAACGATGAACAGTTTTGTTAGCCAACCTCTTGACCATTACATGTTTTGAGCAGTTCCACCATTGTCGGAACTAGTTGCTACCCTTTATACCACTCGTTCCTCTAGGACAAGTCGTCTTTAATGCTCTTTTCCAACTCAAAAAAATGAAAAGATAGCCGAGGTGTCCCTTTCGACTCGTTAAATGAAATGAGAGGCGGTGACGGCTCCCGCCGTTTGGTTCACCTGTTCACCTTTATTACGCGTCCGGATGGCTTTATTGCGGAATTTACTTTCCTGTACGTCGCCTCGTGGTTAGGGTTTAGGGTTTTAACCTGCTCTTCCGGTTACAGAGGCACACCTGCCGGTTCCTGTCCCTTTTGTTAGTGTTTCCGCGTTTCATTCACCATTTCCTCACCTCGTTTTTGTTGGGAGACGCTCTGTCTGTGCCGCGGAAAAAAAAAAAACCTCGGGTCTTTGCTCCAGGGTTTCAATGACGCCTTCGCCGTGGCTTGCTAGTGTTATGAAGACTGTGGGTAACACTTTCGAGTCCTGCACTGTCGTATTTCTGTTTATCGGTATTTTCTATGGGTTTGTTAGTCGATAGCATATCGGTTTGAATTCCATGCTCTCACTGTTTGCAGTTCTCCATTTAACTGGTCTGGTTTATTCCTAACTTGCAGGGTTGCTCCAACCTCCACGCTTCTTCGGATCTCCTGGTAAGCTTACTCTCCCTGATAAATGTTTTGGGTTTTTATAGTTTCGTCCCTGACGTTTTTCTGCCACTGTCAGCAGGTTATGGTGGTCTTTTCCTGGTTGTTTCGAGTCTCTTCTGCCTCTACAGGTAACTGTCGCCAATTCTTGCTGGATCTTTACCTCATTTTTTTGTTTAGGCTTTTCATGCCGGTTTCTAACATGATTGTTTGGTGTTTTCCTTTCTGTCACAGGTACCCACTCGTTTCCTTCGATGTCCAACGCTGCCCTTCGAACTCGTTGGTGGATTCGTGATTTCAGTCACCGGGTAGCTCTACTCCACTTGTAGAAAATATGTGTGTTTGTCGATATTAAATGTTCTGTAGGTTCTTGGTCTCAGTTAAAAATGCAGTCCTGTGGGTTAATGTCCCTCAGATTATTGTTTGCTCGCTTTTGAGTCCTGTAATTATATAACCCTTTTCGGGTTCTGGTTATTCGTTATCCTCCTTTTGAATAACTCCGTTTGGGTCACTTGTTGACGGCATCTGGGTGTTTGATCGAATCGTTGAGGGTTTCCTCGACGGTGTCGAACTCTCCTCTGGTTATCTTGTATTAGGGCACCACAAGCCCTCGGCGTCTTGTTTCAACTGCTATGATTCAAGTTGTTTTGGTCATGTCGTCACTGTGTGTGTCGTTGATTCAATAACGAATCCCGTCTGTACTTTACATAAGCATGGCTTAATATATTCAAGGAGTTATATTCTACAGCGGTTATTTGATTCTCGCTCTTTTATGTTGTTGTCAATGAAACATGGAAATTCACAACTCTGTTCTTGAATATTTGATACTATTACATATATCAGTTAAGAGAAAAAATTATAATGCGTCCCTGTTCGAATTCTGTAGCTTTCGTTCCATGCATTCAATATCATGAGGGTTTATCAAGTTTTACAGTACCTGTAGTTTCTCTGTCGCCGAATGAAAATTTTCCGTTATCTGTGGGCCGTCTCTGGGTCTCTTCTCTGTTCCTTCGTTCACAGTTAATGATTCAATTCGACTTTCGGTCGTCCGCCTGTATTTGATTCGTTTTCTCTATTTGATCCTTCTATTTTGTAGTCGCTGTTCACACACTTCACACACGATGATAATTTCTAAAATAACAAAATGATTCTGAGTTCATGATTCTGATGGCAGAGAAATAATCTGATGATTTTAGTTTTACAGTAATGAAAAGAAATCAAATGTATATTCTTCTTTTCTGATAAACCAAAGTGGTTATGTTGCTCTATTTTTCTTTTCGGGGGAGAGAACCCGTACAATGATGTCCCTCCTGTTTTTAAATGAAAAATGTTTTCAACTGTTCTTGGTAAAACTACTTTAACAGAAAGTAACTTATTTTGCCAGTTATGAAACTAATTCTAACTGTTACAACTGTAAAGAACTAATTTAGTTAATTGTCCTGTAATCAGTCTCCTAAACAACTGTGACAGATAAAATAAAAAAAAAACTAAAGTAAAAGTAAAATCAAATGACCGACAAGCCCAACGCTTGTCTAGTTAAAATGAATGACCATTTGTTTCGGAATTCTTCGAGAGACTGTCAGCCTTTTAAGTCTCCTCGGAGCTGGATGCTCCTGCATCAGGCTCCCGGGGTGACGAAAAAATCATGGCTCCGTTCCATGAGGTCTTTAACAGAGTAGCCTGCCTTCTGGATTTGTGTTTCCGTCAACCATGAACTGTCCTCTATGGGACGGTTCCTCCATTTAACCAAATATCTCAAATATTCCTTTCTCCGTGTGCGCTTTGCTACCTGTGTGTCCAAAATCCCCTCAATTTCGACGGATGGTGCCTTCGGCATCTGTCTCTTCCATAAGTCTCCTTCCAATTGGGTGTCCCGTGGTGGCTCTGTCGCCGTATCATTTGCTGAATCTGCAACGTAAGGGAACAGATCTGCCACATTAAATATAGGGGAAATACCAACCCCTGGTGGCAACTATATCTCGTATGCGTTCGCAGAAAATTTGCGAATGATCTTGCAGGGCCCGATTTTCCTGAACTTTAGTTTGCTGTATTCTCGCCTAGGAAAACGCTCCTTGCGTAAATACGCGAGAACGTCATCCCCAACATTAAACTGCACTTCTCTTCGCTTTGTGTCAGCTCGCTGTTTGTATTTCTGGCTGCTATCTTGCAATTTAAGCTTTACTTGTTCATGTAGCTTGCTCATAGCTTGGGCGAATTCTTCCCCATCAGCACTCCGCTTCTCCAGTGTACCCAAATCGCGTAATTCGTGCACTCCTCGCGGGTGCATGCCATATAATATTTGAAAAGGACTGTAGCCTGTGCTACGGTTGGGAGAATCATTATATGCAAATTCTGCCTGTGCTAATACACGATCCCATGTACGAGAATTTTCACCCGTTAAACTTCTGAGCAAATTTCCCAGACTCCTGTTCACTACCTCTGTCTGTCCGTCTGTCTGTGGATGGTAGGCGGAGCTGAACTGTAATTGAGTGTCTAGCTTTCTCCATAAAGTTCTCCAAAAATGACCAGTAAATTTGACATCTCTGTCAGAAATGATGCTTCGTGGTAGTCCGTGTAACCGTACAATCTCTGTGAAGAAAAGGTGCGCTATGTAGGTGGCGTCACTGGTTTTTCTGCACGGTACAAAGTGTGCCATCTTCGAAAATCGGTCAACTACAACCATCACGGAATCAAAGCCGCGCTGTGTTTTTGGTAATCCTAGCACAAAGTCCATACTGACCGAATCCCACGGTCGGCTAGGGACGGGTAACGGCATATAAAGGCCAGTGTTTTGACTGTGTCCTTTTGCCAATTGACAAGTTCTGCACCTAGCCACATATCTCTGTACATCCCTCTGCATCTTAGGCCAAAAATAGAAGTGCTGTACCTGTGCGATAGTTTTGTCAATTCCAAAGTGTCCTGCCAAACCTCCGCTGTGTTTCTCCTGTATGATGTTGTCCCGCATGGAACAATTTGGGATGCATAGCTGTCCCCCTTTGAACAGCAGGCCTTCCTGAAGGTTATAGTCCAGCCACTTGCTGTCATTTCGCAATAGCGGGTTTTGACAAGCCTCATAGGCTTCCATAAACTCACTGTCTGTCGGATACAGCTCTTTCAGGTGCTCAAATCCTAAGATTTGCATGGTGCTCTCCTGTAACAGTAATGTTCTCCTACTGAGTGCATCTGCTACTTTATTCGACTGCCCACTAATATGTTTCAATACAAAAGTGAAACTTTGCAGATACTCAACCCAGGCTGCATGTTTATGGTTTAGTTTATGCTGTTGCATGATATACTGTAACGCAGAATTATCAGAAAATAAGACAAATTCGTTACCTAGTAAATAATGCCGCCAATGCTTTAAAGCCTGCACAATGGCGTAGAATTCTTTGTCATAGGTCGAGTACTTTTGTCTGCTCTCGTTTAGCTTCTCGCTGAAGTAAGCAACTGGTCTGTCCTCTTGGCTGAGTACTGCTCCAATGGCGGTACCACTGGCATCGCAACGAACTTGAAAAAGTTTGTTGAAATCGGGTAGTCTCAGGACAGGTCTTTCGGTAATCTTTCTCTTCAAGATCTGAAAACTGTTCTCTGCTGCTTCACTCCAGTGAAAAGGCTGATTCACCTTCTTAATCGTATCTAACATTGGTGCGCAAATCTCGCTGAAATTTCTGATGAACTTCCTGTAAAAACTGGCAAGTCCATGGAAACTTCGAACGTCAAACAGACTCTTCGGAGAAGGCCAGCTAACAATAGCTGCCACTTTTTCTGGGTCCATTTTTAACTCATTTTCCGCAATAACAAAACCCAGATATATCAATTCCTTCTGAAAAAAGGTACATTTCTTCAAGTTGATTAACAGCTTGTTTTGCTGTAATTTTCTCAACACGCTTTGTAAGTGTCTGTAATGCTCTTCCTTTGTTTTACTGAAAATCAAAATATCATCCAAGTAAACTATAACAAACTTACCGTTAAATTCTTTCAGCACTTCGTTCATCAATCGCATGAAAGTGCTGGGAGCGTTACTCAAACCAAATGGCATCACCAGCCATTCATACAAGCCTTCATTTGTTTTGAATGCAGTTTTCCATTCATCTCCCTCACGAATCCTGATCTGGTGATACCCGCTTTTCAGATCAATCTTTGAAAAGTAGGTCGCTCCACTTAGGCAATCCATCATATCATCCATCCTCGGCAAGGGAAACCTGTATCTAACGGTAATCTTGTTAATGGCCCTGGAATCTGTACACATCCTCCATTCTCCACCTTTCTTGGGGGCCAAAACAGTGGGTACTGCGCAAGGACTCATGCTTTCCCGAATCAAGCCTTTGTCCAACAACTCTTGGACCTGTTTTCTAATCTCCTCATGGTCCTTGGGACTCATGCGGTAGGCTGCTTTGTTTGGCAGACTCGCTCCTGGTATAAAGTCAATGCAATGACTAATACCCCTTCTAGGCGGTAACTCATCTGGAAGGTCATCCACCACAATGTCCCCAAATTCCTGTAGCAACCTCTGAACATCCTCTGGTAAATCTGATACTTGCGTGTGGAGCATCACTGTCTTTGGTCTCCTTATGACAGCAAAGCTTACCTCGCTGTCCTCAATCTGTTTTA
Source organism: Pinus taeda (assembly GCA_000404065.3). NCBI lineage: Eukaryota > Viridiplantae > Streptophyta > Pinopsida > Pinales > Pinaceae > Pinus > Pinus taeda. The sequence goes on from APFE031144415.1 coordinate 32,940, forward strand.
TGAATTCTTTTCCTCCTAACAGCAATGCTTTCACTCCACTGGCTTCTGCTGTGTTTTCTTCCTTGATGGGTACAAGCGTGTGCTTGATCCCATCTTTCACAAATTTGTAACAGTTCGTTTTCCCATCGTGGACTGCTCCTCTGTCAAACTGCCAAGGTCGTCCTAACAACAAATGACAGACATCCATTGGCATTACATCACAAAGGATTTTGTCTTTATATTTCCCAATCTGAAACTCTACTTCGCACTGTTCATCGACCAACAATTGATGTCCCTTCTGCAACCATGATACCTTATAAGGAGTGGGATGTTTCAACCTTTTTAATCCCAATTTCTCCACCATTTCTACAGCTACTAGGTTGTCGGTACTTCCGCTGTCAACAATCACCTTGCAGCATTTGCCTTGTGATTTGCAGACAGTGCGGAACAATGCTTTCCGCTGATCTGGTTCTGCAGCTTCCTTGGCTGGCTTCAACAGTACTTTGTTCATTACCAAGGCTTCACCTATCTCAGGCGCATTCTCAGCTTCCTGAGGTGTTTCCTCCGCATCCTCTGTCTGGGCAATATAGGTTCCTCTTCCGCCTGCTGGCTCCCCTTCCGGACAATCATAAGATTTATGTCCCAACTTATGACAACGGTAACACTGGACAGTCCCTCTGCCCCGACCAAAGCCTCGTCCCCTTTGAGCTGGTCGTCCTTCCCTGTTACTGTTGTCTCGCTCTGCTGTACCAGTAGACTTAGAGCTGCTGCCTTCCTCGTTCGAGGCTGTACCTCTACCTCTGCCATACACTTTGCCCTTGCCTCTGCCAGAACCTCCTCCTCTCCGGGAGTTCTGTTTCCTATTTATCTTCTCTTCAGCCTTCAATGCAAATTGATAGGCTTCTTCTAACGTCTGCGGCGAAAGGATACCAATTTCGTCTAATATTTCCCCTCTCAAGCCATTTACATATCTGGCCGTCTTCTCTGAGGTATCATCTACATATCCTGCTCGCAGATTTAATTTGTAAAACTCTTCTGTAAACTCTCTCACAGTCATCCCCCTCTGTTTCAGGTTCTGTACCTGTCTGTACAACATTATATGATAGTCCTTTGGTAAGAACTTTTCCTTCAGTTTTGCTTCCATCCTAGCCCATTTTTTAATTGGTTGTTTGCCTAACCTCCTTCTTTCGGCTTGAACGCTGTCCCACCATAAGGACGCATGTCCTTTCAACTTGGTGGCGGCAAATCTCACCTGTTTATCTTCGCTGGTCTCCTCAAACTCAAAGAATTTGTTCACTTCACTTAACCAGTCTAACAACACTTCCGCTGATAAACTACCATCATATGTGGGTAACTCATGCTTCGGTTTATGGCTGGATAGTAAAACTGATTTTAACAATCTCAATTCTGGTGTCATCCCCTCAAAATCATCCTGCTCATGCTCAACTGCCTCTTCATCACTGTTATCCGCTGGGTTTCGTCTTCCTCCAGCTTCTATCACTGCCAATCTCTCTCGTAAAACTCTGATCTCTTCTCGCAGTCCGTCATCTACTGGTCTATGCACCAGTCGTCCTCTGCCTCTTCCTCTTCCTCTTACCTCACCTTCACCTTCTGCCTGTTCCATTGTTTCTAATTCAAAAAGAAACCTGGCTCTGATACCACTTATGACGGCTCCCGCCGTTTGGTTCACCTGTTCACCTTTATTACGCGTCCGGATGGCTTTATTGCGGAATTTACTTTCCTGTACGTCGCCTCGTGGTTAGGGTTTAGGGTTTTAACCTGCTCTTCCGGTTACAGAGGCACACCTGCCGGTTCCTGTCCCTTTTGTTAGTGTTTCCGCGTTTCATTCACCATTTCCTCACCTCGTTTTTGTTGGGAGACGCTCTGTCTGTGCCGCGAAAAAAAAAAAACCTCGGGTCTTTGCTCCAGGGTTTCAATGACGCCTTCGCCGTGGCTTGCTAGTGTTATGAAGACTGTGGGTAACACTTTCGAGTCCTGCACTGTCGTATTTCTGTTTATCGGTATTTTCTATGGGTTTGTTAGTCGATAGCATATCGGTTTGAATTCCATGCTCTCACTGTTTGCAGTTCTCCATTTAACTGGTCTGGTTTATTCCTAACTTGCAGGGTTGCTCCAACCTCCACGCTTCTTCGGATCTCCTGGTAAGCTTACTCTCCCTGATAAATGTTTTGGGTTTTTATAGTTTCGTCCCTGACGTTTTTCTGCCACTGTCAGCAGGTTATGGTGGTCTTTTCCTGGTTGTTTCGAGTCTCTTCTGCCTCTACAGGTAACTGTCGCCAATTCTTGCTGGATCTTTACCTCATTTTTTTGTTTAGGCTTTTCATGCCGGTTTCTAACATGATTGTTTGGTGTTTTCCTTTCTGTCACAGGTACCCACTCGTTTCCTTCGATGTCCAACGCTGCCCTTCGAACTCGTTGGTGGATTCGTGATTTCAGTCACCGGGTAGCTCTACTCCACTTGTAGAAAATATGTGTGTTTGTCGATATTAAATGTTCTGTAGGTTCTTGGTCTCAGTTAAAAATGCAGTCCTGTGGGTTAATGTCCCTCAGATTATTGTTTGCTCGCTTTTGAGTCCTGTAATTATATAACCCTTTTCGGGTTCTGGTTATTCGTTATCCTCCTTTTGAATAACTCCGTTTGGGTCACTTGTTGACGGCATCTGGGTGTTTGATCGAATCGTTGAGGGTTTCCTCGACGGTGTCGAACTCTCCTCTGGTTATCTTGTATTAGGGCACCACAAGCCCTCGGCGTCTTGTTTCAACTGCTATGATTCAAGTTGTTTTGGTCATGTCGTCACTGTGTGTGTCGTTGATTCAATAACGAATCCCGTCTGTACTTTACATAAGCATGGCTTAATATATTCAAGGAGTTATATTCTACAGCGGTTATTTGATTCTCGCTCTTTTATGTTATTGTCAATGAAACATGGAAATTCACAACTCTGTTCTTGAATATTTGATACTATTACATATATCAGTTAAGAGAAAAAATTATAATGCGTCCCTGTTCGAATTCTGTAGCTTTCGTTCCATGCATTCAATATCATGAGGGTTTATCAAGTTTTACAGTACCTGTAGTTTCTCTGTCGCCGAATGAAAATTTTCCGTTATCTGTGGGCCGTCTCTGGGTCTCTTCTCTGTTCCTTCGTTCACAGTTAATGATTCAATTCGACTTTCGGTCGTCCGCCTGTATTTGATTCGTTTTCTCTATTTGATCCTTCTATTTTGTAGTCGCTGTTCACACACTTCACACACGATGATAATTTCTAAAATAACAAAATGATTCTGAGTTCATGATTCTGATGGCAGAGAAATAATCTGATGATTTTAGTTTTACAGTAATGAAAAGAAATCAAATGTATATTCTTTTTTTCTGATAAACCAAAGTGGTTATGTTGCTCTGTTTTTCTTTTCGGGGGAGAGAGCCCGTACAATGATGTCCCTCCTGTTTTTAAATGAAAAATGTTTTCAACTGTTCTTGGTAAAACTACTTTAACAGAAAGTAACTTATTTTGCCAGTTATGAAACTAATTCTAACTGTTACAACTGTAAAGAACTAATTTAGTTAATTGTCCTGTAATCAGTCTCCTAAACAACTGTGACAGATAAAATAAAAAAAAAACTAAAGTAAAAGTAAAATCAAATGACCGACAAGCCCAACGCTTGTCTAGTTAAAATGAATGACCATTTGTTTCGGAATTCTTCGAGAGACTGTCAGCCTTTTAAGTCTCCTCGGAGCTGGATGCTCCTGCATCAGGCGGTATGCTTTAAGCTCTTTTCTGACCGTGTAAATGAGAAAAGATTGCCAGGCTTTTGTTGTTTCAGGCACGTTATTGGTTAAGAAACGACGTGGTTTCGATCGCTTTTCTACTTTTTCAGGTCGAGATCACTAGTCACGAAAAGTACTCCTTGATCATAATGGTCAAGCGGTTCTTTCGAGTATTGTTTTATACTTTTTTGGGCTCGAGAGACACAACTTTACGAAAAAGGACCCCCTTGGAGTTTTCTTTTCCGTGTCTTTTTCAAACTCCCTAAACATGAAAAAGACGCCAAGTTTTGCCTATGTCAGACTCATTAAACCCTGACGACATTGGACTCGTCACCATGATGAGGCTCAAGCTTCTCCTCCCTAGGGCTCGTTAAACTATTGCTAGGTTGGATTTGACTGAAGGTCGAACTTATATTACAAGCATATGCTATCCCCTTCAAGCTTGTCTTAAAAAATAATTGGGGTACTCGCCAGCAATGGTGGGGGAAAATTTGGAAATCATCATTGATTGTCTATGGTAGCTAGTCACTCTTGAACATCGACACTTCTACTTCTTGTCGGGTTGGGATATCCATAAATCATCATTTGGCCTTCCGCAGGTTTGGGTTGTCATTTAGCCTCATTCCATCTGGCTCATGCTCTCTCCGTTAAAGCCTTTGATCCTTTGGTACTTGAATGCTGCCACCCTCCGGAGTCGCGTCGTCGACATATTCAAGAGTATAATCCTTCTGTAGTTTACACCTCTATCTCTTTCTCTGATACTCTGTTTCACCATCTACCTCTTGTTCCTCGTCTTGTGTCGTTGATGGGGGAAACATTATGGCCCTCCTGCAACGGATCGTCTCCTGTCGACTTCAGCTTATTATCCAAGAGATTGATCTAGAGATCCCTTTTGGTACCTTGGAGCTTGCATGCCTCAATGAAAAGTTCTTCACACCTGATGGTCGACTTGCCTCATTGGTCATCGATTGGGTGATTCCACGAGTGTTCGACTTCAGCTCATTTTTCACACTTCGTGGATTGTACTAGACAGTACCTTGAGAACCATTGACATTATTGGTGGTTTCTCTCGCGCTTGTTAATGGTTTCCATCATTGACTGGTAATCAAGAGATTTTCTATCATGCTCGACTTCAACACCTCTATCTGCATGTTAGAATTTGTACTATGATTGGTTGGGTTCAAGACCCCGAACTCAGATCACACATGTTCAGGCTGCGTGGATCGGTTCGTGATTACATGTCTCATTGATGGATGGCTGCGACCATACCTGAGTCTCTATGGATGGCTACGACCATACCTTTATCATTATCATGGTCTCATTAGCTGGATGGTTGCGTCCATACCATAGACCTAGTTCCTATGTCTTTTGGATGGATGCATCCATGCCTAGACTACATGTACTTCACTATCAGAGATATTGCACTTGCGTCTGCAAGTTCTTCCAGATGGTGTTCCATCTCAGTCGTTTTGTAAAGCATTTCACCCCTCCCACTCTCTCGGGCTTCATTAGGGGGCATCTGTTACACAATAATTTATCACCGCCTTCACTCCTGGTCCTTTCACTGTGTCATGTGTCCAAGTCAAACATGCTTGTATTGAAAAAATGCTCTCCTATGTTGCCAATTGACCCACTTTTCCTAAGTTATCTGCCTCATCGCGACTATGGGCTTAATATACGCGCTGAAAGGCGCGCATGAACAGTCCATCCGCGCTGCCAGCGTGGAAGTACATCTTATTCCCGCGATGGCCGAATTTTATGCACCAGCGCGGGGCTACGTGTTAACTTCGATGATGATCTGACTGGCTACATTGATCACTAGCGATGTCAGCGCTGAATTTCAGTTATGTACCCGTGATGATCCAGATTGGGGGAATTTGTTCCAACAGTTGGACTTCTGGATGACTCCAAACCTGGTTGTTGGCATAGTTTGTGTCGCCCTTCCTTCCCTGGTGTGGCAGTTCCGTCAATTGTGCTACCTTCCTTGGTGATAAGCTCTCTCTTCCCCTTTCATGGAGGCTCCTTCCCCTATTTAAACACTCACTTTTGATATGATCAGCTAGTTGGTAGTTGGTAATTTCTTGGATTGAGCAGTACTGTTAGTGCTTTTGATAGATAGCTGGTGTGAGTGTGATAAGTGTGAGAGTGTTGATAGCTTGGGGAAGGTTGTGAAGTGCCCTTGATTTCATGCCAAACTTATGAGTGAGAGAGAGACCTTTGTATGTTGGGAGATCCATCTTCAAAGAGTGAATGCTTGAAGAACATGTTGGCTGGATCCCTCTGACAAGGCTTGTGACGTCAAGACTTTGGTTGTAAGCTTACTCTTATTTCATTATTAATGCAATAAATGATGTTTTCCTATGTCTTGTATGTAATGTACTTGATAGCTCATGAATTCTTGAATTCCGGTTACATGCTTCGTTGTATTTCCTTTGCATTGTTTCAGGTTGATCACTCATTGAGGAGAAGGAAGCAAAAGTTGGAGCAACGCAACGGAACTCCATCTACCACCGGTTGAGGTAGGCCTCCAACTTTGACTATTTAAGGAAATATATTGTTGATCTATCCTTATTTGTGACTAGACCCACTCTAGGGCTAGAGGGGTTTCCTCTGTCCACAGAGGGAACACTTTCCTGCATCACAACCATCATCATCGTCTTGAACTAGAACCATGTCAATGGTGGTATCAACAGTGCTAAATAAAGAGTGTAGTCCCGGTGATAATCAAGGGGATGTAACAAAGGAGCAGAAACAAGGAGAGCCTTGAGGTGCTCGAATGACTCATATGCAGTGGTATCCCAAAGAAAAGGGGTGTCACATTTTAATAAACGTGTATAGCCTTTGGCCACTTTGGCATAATTCGGAATGAACCGTTGTAGAAAATTTGCTTTACCCTACAAACTCTACAATTGCTACAAAGAAGCAGGGGGAGGAAGATTCAGGATGGCTTCGACTTTAAAGGAATCCAAACAGATACCCTCTCGAGAGACGATGAACTTGAGAAATCTTCTTGACTCAACACAGAAGACACACTTATGTGGATTTAGCTAGATACGATAGTGTCTACAACGGAGAAACATTTTGTGAAGGTGAGTTGGATGGTCTTGGTGTTTCACTGAATGAGCCGGAAGGTCATCTAGGTAAGGTTGCACAATGTGTTGAATATCATGAAACGCGTAAGAAATTGCGCATTGGAAGGTGGCACCGGTATTTTTTAAGCCAAAGAGGAGTTTATAAGCAAAAGTGCCCCACAGATAGATAAAGGTGGTCCTCTGTTGATCTGCAGGTGCAATATTAATCTAGTTATAACCAGAAAAACCGTCCATGAATGAGTTTATTTTACTCCCAGCACACTCATCAATGAGCTAGTCAATGAAGGGTGTAGGGTAGTTATCCTTGGGATAGGCCCGTTTAATATCATGATAATCAACACATACCCTGATAGTGCCCTATTTTTTAGTCACAGGGACAATATTAGAGACCCAATCTGTGAGTGGGATGGGGTAAATAAAACCAGCTTGAAGAAGCTTTTCAACCTCCACTTTAATAGTTGCAGGCTTTCGGGGGTGCACAGGGCGTAGACGTTGTCAAATAGGTTTAGCACCCGGGTAGGTAGGTATTTCATGCACCACAATGCTAGGATCAATTTCGGGCATATCTTCGTAAGACCAAGAAAACACATCACAAAATTCGTGAAAAAGACCAATATAAAGCTGAATCTCTTCCGAAGTACAGGTTACTCCAACATGGATGTACTCGACAATCTGTAGTTTAGCTGAGATGTTGATTGGTTGAGTTTGAGTAATGTTCTCCATATTCCCTTTAGAAGACACTTGATGGATCTGGATAGGCATCTGAAGGGGTTGGGAGGGGCCACAAAAAGCAAACCTCTCAAGACAAGTAAGCATTTCCCAATGGGTAGGGAGAAACGAGGAACGATGGTGATCATCAGACCAAGGGGGTTCCTCAAAAGACATGGTCTCAATAATTGCTTCATCAGTAGGAAAAATTTCTTGTAAAGGATCTGAAGAAGTGCCATCTCCAAACCAACGGGGACGGAACATACGAGTTGAGAGCTCCACTCGAAGGAGCAAATTTGGAGGATGGAGCTGATGCAGAAACAATGTCGACGTAGTTGAGCTCGGCAAGACTCAACGACATCTCGTTGCCCCAGGATTCTATCTGATGAGCAGGATGAAGAACTCATGGATCAGAGCGAATAGAAATGATATTGATGGGAGCGATGTTGGGAGGTGGGAGTGAGAAAACACCCATAAGAGCAGGATATTTAAAGATTCGAGCACCCACACTCTCACAAGGAACAGAGGTATGCTCCACGAAAGGCACGTTGCCATCAGATTAAGAGATGAAGAAGGAAAACTGGTCTACTATGATGATCTTCCCCAGATGAGGGAGACGGATGACATGGAATAGAGATGAGGCCACGACTCACATGGCATATCGTAGCTTTGTCCTAACAGGAGGTTGTAAGTTAAATTTGCATCAACTACTTCAACCTCCACTTCGACCGTCTTCCCTTCTAGAGTAATAGGCAATCGTTGGAGTATACCATAAGGACAAGACTCTCTCCCATCAAAGGCTTCCAAGGTCGTAGGAGACTGGCTCAGAGTCGGAGAGCCGATAGCCTTCCAACAAGCAACGGACATTATGCAAGTAGAGTCGCCTTCATCAATGATGGTGCGATGAATCGTTTTAGAATTAATGATGACCTAAATAAGGAAGGAAATTTGGTGAGGCAGTCTCGGTATATGACTGTCTAGGTCAAAAGTGATCAAATCTGAATCAGTGAGGTCAATGCCACCGATGGACGATAGCAAAGACTTCCTCAGAGAGGGGCAGCTCTAGAGAACTTCCAATGTGGACATAGCTGATGAAGCCTGGGCTAAGTCCTCAACGATGCTATAGTGATAAGCATCACGAGCATTAGGGTTGTACGAAGATTTCTGGAGTATGCCTTTAGAAGGAGGTTGGATTACCGTTTTAGTGCTAGTTAGCTCAATATGAAGGGGACTGGAACTGGACGGAGGAGCACTAGAGGGGACCTCAGGCTCCTTCCCAGCAAGCGACGGATACTCTTTTTCCCGAGTACTAATGTGGACGAGAATTGTCCCAGCCATAAATACCTGAGAACCAAAGGGAGATGAGGATTGAGATGGATCAACCACCATTTGAGTTTGCTGCGAGGGAAATGGCTCTTTGAGCACAGTATGAGTTCTAGGGGAACCTTTTAGCAAACGGCTAACTTCAGACCACCTTGGGCAGTCTTTGGTATAGTCATCCTTGTCACAGATAAGGCTAGGATACTTAGGCTTACGTTTGGCACCTTCCTCAGGTGGAGGTTTAGGGGAATCCTACTTTGGCTGATCAGCCTTATTCTTTCCTTTTCCTTTCTCTTTCCCTTTCGAGGTTTTGTCTGTGATGGTGGACTAGACAGCTTAACCTCGGAAGTGTTACCAACATTGGATATAGCCTAAGAAGTATTTTAATTTGAAGCACTCGACTTCTACTTCCCAGGGTTCGCGGAAGATTTCTTAGAGGGCGCATTTACAGAACCGATGACACTGTCAACAGAAGGTGTTGGAAGATCTTTGGAAGTTCCGGGCCTCAGAGCACCAAGCAAATAATCATATAGCGTAATGGACTGGGAGCAAACCAAGTCAAGATATTGAGCATGCGTGATAGCTTGCTCTTCAGTTACACATGCCCCCATAACAATGTCCCAGGCTATCGGACCGACAAATGAAGTTGTGAACCAGTCAGTCAGAAGTTGATCAGGGATCCAAAACTTAATCAAATGGTGATTTTGTCTCCATTCATGTACGTGATCAGAGATATGCATAGCTGCGGTATTTTTTAAGGATGACAGGAGATGTGTGCTCGTTTCATATCGAATTGGAAACTAAAAATGAGTTAAAAATACCATAGCTAACGAGTTAAAGTCCTGAAAAGATCCGCGAGCTAACTCAATATACCATTTAGTAGCAGAGTCAGTGAGAGTCCATTGAAAAAGGCGGAGCTGAATTGAATCATCAAGCCATGAGTTTGACAAGCACCATAGATGATAAGTCATAATGTGAGCTTGGGTATCTTCTCCAGCTTTACCATCAGACTTAGGACAATCGCCTGGAATTTTAGTTGGAACCGGCGGCCAATACAAATTATGAAAAATGGGATCATTTGTCAGTTTGGACACATCCGGCAATTCCAATGTTATTAAAAAGGGTAATTGAGGGTTAAAGGACACCTGAGGTCGCAGGTAGGAGGTAGCACCAGAGTTCCACCCAGTTGTTTGTTGCCCCCATTGGTTTTGTCCAAATGGATTTGGCCCATAAGGGTATTGTCTGTACAAATTTTTCCTGTAGGGGTTATAGCTGTAATTGAACGATTGACCCTAGATTTTCCCCTAGCATTCCACTGATTACCAACTTGGCTTGTAGGAGCAACATATGGTCGTTGGAAATTCTGGTAAGGATTTACCTACAGTTTTTGATAATTTTGATATGGGGAAAATTGGGTTTGCCCTTGGGATTGTTGAAAAGCATAAGGCAGCTGGGCTCCAAACTGAGTCTGGGAGCCAGGCTGTGTTTGATAAGCAGGTTGAGATTGGGATCCAACCTGAATTTGAGGAGCGAATTGAGTTTGGAGCCTATATTGGGGCTAAAAACTGGGTGGAGCTTGAGAACCAACAATCATTTGAGTGCCCGGTTGAGTAGGCCCAAACAGATGTCCTTGGGAGAACTGAGGTTGAGCCATCTAGCTAGAAGGTTGACCTAGTTGAGATTGAGGTTGACCCATTTTCCTAGAAGGTTGAGCTTGCTGGGTACTAGGTTGTCCTTGCATAACTGAGGGTTGTCCTGATTGGTCGGATGGCTGAGCAGACTGGACAGTTGGTTGGCTTGGTTGGATTTAAGGCTGACCAATTTTTCCAGATGATTGACTAGAGTAGGCAATGGGTTGGCCTTCCTAGATGTAAGACTTACTTACTTGCCCAGAAGGGTAGCCTTGCTGGATACCAGGTTAGCCTTGTTGTATGTCAGGTTGTCTTGTATTACTAGAAGGTTGCCCAAAATAAGTAAAATATGAACCACCAGAGGCCGAAGGTTATCCCTAGAAGGGTTGTCCTTGTATGCCTCCAGGTTGCACTGGATAAGGCTGTCTGTAATACTGTTGTCCATGACAGCGCTGCGCGTAAGACAACTGACTTTGATAGGGTGGTCCTTGAAGATTTGCAGGGGGTACTTGGCCACCATGATAAGCAGTGGTGCCCCAAGCAACAAACAACGGAACCGTGACCTCAGCTGCGGGTGGATATGGTATAGGTCTGTGGTAATAGATATGAGCTCCACGAGAATCATAATAATGAAACGGATTTTGAGGATCCAGATTCTAAAGGGCTTTTACATACTTATCATATGCCCCCCCTGCTGGAATGGAAATAGAAGAAGGGGGGGCACTTAGTGTGGGATTAACAACTCCTGTTGTTGGGCCACTATTGGTAGGACCAGCAGAAGGTCCAGTAATAGGATTCACCACTGAAGAAGTAGTGGCAGCACTAACAATAGGGGTTGAAGAAGCCACACAAATGGTTGTAATGGTCATAATAAATGTGACAGACACATTGTCAATCTGGGTGTAAAAGACTCTAAATTCGGAGGGACAGTACGAAACCATATGGAACTCGATAGGGGAGATCTAGAACCGATGATGTCTACTAAAGCATTATATCTTGAAGGCAACGTGGCACCAAGGGAAGCAACACGGAAAGGTGAAGTTTCCATAGGCATAGGTATATCACTTTCCACCACAAAGGATTCTTCATCGGAGATGGGAGTCGTCTCATCCATGTCAAAGGAAGACATCGGGACCAAAACACTGGGAGGAGTAACGGGAATATCTTCTTCAGAAGGCTCCCAAATTGGGTTCCAATGAATATCGTAAGACTTTTCCTCTAGGGCACGAGAGTTAAGCGATTGGATACTCAGGATAACGGGAAGAGTATCACTAATAACCAGTACCTCGGGAGCGACAGATGATGGAGACCCTTGGTCACTTGGAACGGGAGATGGGATCGGTGATTCTGCCAGGATGATTCAATTCAAAATCCTAGGAAAACTAATGAAAAAGAACCTTACACAAACTAAAATGCAAACAAGATCTAACCGAGTAAATGTGAACGTGGCCAAATAAATTTTAAGACACAAGAACAGAACTTGGATTTTTCATCTTTAAAGAGTCGAGAAAAGGACGAAAAGATGACTCTAGTCGCCTTCGAGTATTTAATGAGCCAGAAGTGACAAGTGCTTAGATGGACCTTTTCTTTTAGGGAGTCCAAAAAGGAACGAAAGTGACTACTCTGGAGAACTAGGCAAAAGGTTTACCAAACAACCTATAAAACTGCATATACACCTTGGCAGTCATATGAAAACCAAGGACTTTCCGTACGGAAATCAATCTTCCTGAATGCTATGTTTGGTGCGTTACGGTTTGTAAGGTGGCAAACACAGCTTCCTAAGGATAAAGAATGATAACCTAGTGGGGTCTCCCAACATATACTCAGCGGTATATGTGAGCACAATTCCGTACTAGACTGCTATTGAGTCACGGAAGGAGGAATCACCCAAACTTGAGTGAAAGCAATAGTGACTAGGTTTTAGGACGTTGGAGCACATATCTAGCCTAGACCTCTAAATAATGAGCATTATGTTCCAATGAATTGTTAGGTTTATGCAGTTCATTTTAAAGTTGATCTTGAATTATGTTTCAATTTTCACGCCTTACGGTATGTATACGAAAAAACCTAGGATGTAGCTAGAATGAATGAAATATCCTTTTACTTCGATGAAAACCTACCTACAGGAGGGTAGAGAGATCATTCCCAAACAAGGAAAACCAAGATAAGCAAATACAGTCACACAATGCATACAGACATCAATTCCTACAGTGCATGGATACTACTAATGAGAGATTTTATCATTCGCTTTCCAATATGCAACCTTGAAATGCAAATTCACTTTCACTTTCATACACTAAATAAATGTAGTCTTTTGATTTTGATGTTTTAAATTAAAAGGAAACAAACAAGCAACTATGAAAAAACCAGTTGATCCAAACAATTGTGATCTATGTTCGGAAATGAAAAGAACTTGAATCAATACCAAAGATTGGTTCAATAATTGTCACCAAAAATCAACCAGAGACAAGTAATGGGGAAGGCTCAATCAAACCAACAAGAAAGCTTCAAATGAACCTTGGGCGAACTAGCAACCAAACCAATTGATTCAAAAACTTGAAAGGATGAACTAGGTCACAGAAGCAAAAAATGCAAGATTCATTCAACAAAGCCAAAGAAAGAGTGCCTTAACCATAAAAAGTGAAAAACAAGATACTGAGCAAGAAAAAAAAGCAAGGGATAAACATGACTGGTGAACTCAGGAGGCAGAATTGAAAAAATCAATTCGACAGGAATCGTTGTGAGGACAACACAAGAAACTAGCACTGATCAACAACTAGTTGTGGCAACAAGGCAACGTCGTCACGGAAGTACACGTCTTTCCCGCGATGTACTAATTTCAAGAGTCGTCGTGACTATGCGACGCTATTCAGCGGCGCACAGGACTTTACAAAAGAGCGAGTGCAACATCAGCGCGACTATTAAACTATGTTCCACGATGATGTAAAAACAATGACAAACAAACCAAAAACTCCCAAACAAGAACCAGTCAATCCAATAGACAATAGAGGGATTTCCCAAATCGATCTAGGTGACCCAAAAGACTGATACTTAATCCCCAAAATTCAAGGGGGGCCAAATCAAAATAAAAACAAGAGCAAACAAGAGAAAAACATAGGACAGACTCCCCAGCAGAGTCACCAACTTGTGATGCAGGAAAGTATTCCCTCTATGGACAGAGGCAACCCCTTTAGCCCTAGAGTGGGTCTAGTCACAACAAAGATAGATCAACAATAGATTTCCTTAAACAGTCATAGTTGGATGCCTACCTCAACCAGTGGTTGATGGAGTTTCGTTGTGCTACCCCAACGTTCGCTTCCTTCTCCTCAATGAGTGATCAACCTGAAACAATGCAAAGGAAATACAACAAAGCACATAACCAGAAAACAATAATTATCTATTTACTCACAAAGTAAATAAGTCATGAGCTATCAAGTAAATTACATACAAGACATAAGAAAACATCATTGATTGTATTAATAATGAAATAAGAGCAAGCTTACAACCAAAGTCTTGACGTCGCAAGCCTTCTCAGAGGATCCAACCAGCATATTCCTCAAGCATTCACTCTTTGAAGATGGATCTCCCAACATACAAAGTCTCTCTCTCACTCATAAGTTTTAGCACAAAGTTAAGGGCACTTCACAACCTTCCACAAGCTATCAACAATACCACACTTGTCACACCCACACCAACTATCTATCAAACTCAGAATCACTAACAGAACTACTCAATGCAAGAATTTACCAACTAGCTAATCATATCAAAGGTGAGTGTTTAAATAGGAGAAAGAGTCCCCATGAAAGGTGGAAGAGAGACCTTATCCCCGAGGAAGGTAGCACAAATGATGGAACTGCCATACCAGAGAAGGAAGAGCGATACAAACTATGCCAACAACCAAGTCTAAAGACATCTAGAAGGTCGACTGTTGGAACGAATTCACCCAATCTAGATCATCACGAGTTTATAACTAAGCTTTAGCACTACCATCGCTAGTGAGCAATGTAGCCAGTCAGATCGTCGTTAAAGATAGCAAGTAGCCTCGCGCCGGAGCATGAAATCATACCATCGTGGGAAACAGACGTCCTTTCGCGCTGGAAGTGCGGCTGGGCTATTTATGACCACCATTCGTTGCATATATTAAGTCCATTATCGCGATGAGGTAGATAACTCAGGAAAAGTGGGTTAATTGGCAACATAAGAGAGCATTTTTTTAGTATGAGCATGTTTTACTTGGATGCATGACACAGTAGAAGGACTGGGAGTGAAGGCACTGACAAATTACTGTGTAACAGAAAGTCAAAGAGTCAAAGTCATCTACAAAAAACTCTTCTTGAGAATATATGTAAAATGTATAGCAGTCAAGAACAACCCTCCAAGACAAGCACAAAGATGTCTTCCTGCAAAACAATGACGAAAACAATTAAGTTGGCCTCAAAATATATATTAAATAACAGTCATGTTGGCTCAGTTAAAGTGACATGTCTAGTAACAAATAGAAGACGGCTTAGCTATACACAGGCCATTATATATACCCCACTGGAGTCATCACAAAAAATATATTTGTACACCTATGAAATTACGTATGGTGCAGGAAGCTGTGAAGTTTCATATGGAAATTACAGGAAGGGTTTTGTACGCCATAGTAAGGCAATTTCGAAGTTTGTCCATGATGAAACTTGTGTATTTTTTGGATGAGTACCACTGTCTCGGTAACCTAGTTGTAGTCACTGTCTCGACATATTTACACTCTCAGAATAATATCTTGATACAGTTACAGTCTCATCTTAATTTTGATGAAGAGGACTTCGATGATCCTACAGTAGCACTCTCAATCTCGAAGTGACATGCTTTGGTATGACCCCATAGGGACACGCGTTAACTTGACATATAGTATGGACATAGTCATAATATCAATCTTTGTCATGAATATGTTGAAGACATAGTTACAATGTCTTGATCACGTAAAATTTCTCAGTGCATCTCTCAAGGATACATACATATGGACCTCACTGTTATGATGATGATCTCAACAGTAAGAAGAGGATTGGTGTCTTGGTCTTGGAGTGGCTTGATAGGTCAAGGGTCATGGTCTTGGTAGTCGGCAATTAGAATCTATATGAGAATAATTTTTTTCGGCTTTTCCTATCCAAGAGGGAGAGGTTTTGGCCCTAGAAAAGATCCAAACATCTTTTGTTCTTGTCTATTTGTTTCGATAGCAGTTTGATGAAACAAACACACATGCTAATAATAAGAAGAATATCAAGTTAAGATAAATTGCAAAATCACTTCACAAATCATATTTCAAGTCTAGAAGAGTCACATTAATCCCACTTGCCCTAAATTCTTCAACATTAATAGGCTATCGTTTGCCAACAAGGACATTTGTCCATTTCGAAGTTGCATAGGTGTAGAGCTAACTTAGAATAACTCTTGCACTAATTTTTTTGTGCCATTGTTTCTTATGCTAAGTGTTATCATTTTTCCTTTTGAAAACCACAAGGACTGTGTTGTCACCACATCTTCTTCTCCACGTGTGATGACATGTGATTGTCCTATTTACCTTTGAATGTTAACGATGGTGGGATGGAAGATCAATGGCTAGGAATCAAAGCCCCAAACTCTAACACTTTATTCTCAATTTCCTTAGCATTTGTCTATGGTTCCTTCTGTCATCGCTTGCTACCTATTCCATGGCCGCAAACACTTCTGGCAGGTATTCTCCTTGCACTCAAAACCTAATAAAGGATGTAGAGTCATGGCTATGGCTTTCTTCGCCATATGCTCCAATTATCCTTAGCTACCGATAACCTATTTATTTGTGTAATGTTGTAATTGATTTCATTTAGTTGCACTTAATGGTCTTAGAATTTAGTAATTGGGCCTAAAATTGTTTCTTCATTTTTTTGATTCTCTCTTTCTTTTAGAAAATTGATGTATGACAAGGGTCTTTTCCATCAACCCTCATGGTTTCATTTACTCTTAATTATAGGTAACTTACTTTCCTCGCTGCCCGTATTTCACTTGTTGTGCACATCTTTCATTTTTTGGGTTTTCTGTTAGTCATTGGTTTTGTTTGCACCAGGTACTTCTAGTGTATTCAAGTGGCTTTAGGAAGACATTATACCCCAGTTCCATTTAGCGGTCCAAAATTAGATTGCCATTTCAATATACATATTACATAGTATTTTTTCACCCCTTGTTAATTTTAGGTATGTTCTATGCTAGAGAAATTTGTTTAAATTTTGATAGTTAGCAATCATATCATAAACTACAGATAGAACATAAACATAAATCGCAAAAGACAATCCAAGACAAGAGGACACAAGATGTGGCACTAGCCAAGGACAAATCCCAATGTGGGGGAACCCTTGATCAATTCTTCTTTTATGTTCTTCAATGTTTAGTAGAGAAAGAGAGAGAGAGATAGTACATTTACAATAGAAGTCAATGCTTTGACTTATCTAGATCTAGCATAGATAATTTCATATAACGATGAGATCAGTTGAAGACATTCTTCTTCAACTAATTCTCCAAGGTGACTGCTTCACCTATCATCATGTTGCATCTGGTTCTCATGCTATACCACTGCATACTACACCATGTTGCAGTAATCATGATTATCATCATGCTGCCCATGTCCATGATGTTATGCTCTTAACCTGCAAGACGATACCAGAATACAAAATATGCACGAAATATACCCAAAACATAGAATAGCGAGTAACAACAACAAGTAAATTACTATTCAGAAAGCAATGTTCACTTGCATCTTCGAGGGGGCAACCTCCAATAGAGCAGAGCTCGATGACAAAATAAGACATGATGCTCCTCGCTAGGAGTCTCTATCCTTTATATATGACTCATACATGCAATACCATGGATCAATACAATGGGTTTTATTAATACCATCTATCTAATACCATGGCCCATTTGCAACTAACTGTGGTCCCGTCATTAATTGCAGGTTAACCAATTACAATTATTAATATGGGCTTTATTGACTCTTTATTATGACTCGATCCCACTACATAAATAAGGGGGTTACGTTGGGACCTTAACATGCCCTCCCCCTTAAGAATAGCCTTGTCCTCAAGGCTGAAGCTGCGGAAACTGCTGAAGAATAGTGGCTGGTTCCCAAGTTGCATCTTCTAGAGAGGTGTCTTTCCACTTGACGAGGACTTCCCTAATCATGCGGCCATGTAGGTGCCGTTCTCATGTGTCTAGGACCTGTTTAGATTGAAGCTATATTGACCATTCCTCATCTAATTCAGGTAGACTTGTTTGAATTCTACAATTGTTCTGAATCTCTTTCTTGAGGCATGAGACATGGAAAACTCGATAGATTTTTACAGTGGGTGGTAAAGCCAGCTTGTAGGCTACTTCTCCAATGTGCTGAAGTACTTGATATGGTCTGTAGAATTTTGGAGATAGTTTCTGACAACCCTTGTCTTTGAGTGATGTTTGCTTATATGGTTGCAGCCTCAAAAATACCTGATCCCCTTCTTGAAATTAGTGCTATGAGCGATGCTGATCTAGCTGTTGCTCCATGCGGTTTTGAGCTTGATGAAGATTCTCTCTAAGATGGGCGAGCATGGTTGCGCGGTTTTGTAGGAGTTGATCCACTGCTTGTACCTTTGAGCACCCCTTGATATAAGAAGTAGGGGAAGGACGGAGGTGACCATATACTGCTTCATAGGGAGTCATTTTGGTGGTGGCATGATAGTTGGTGTTATACCATCATTTAGCTAGACATAGTGAAACACCTAAGGTAGGTTTCCAGACATTTGTTGACGGCTTCAGTTTGACCATCCATTTGTGGATGATAGGAAGTACTGAGTTTTAGTTGGGTGCCTTGTAGCCTAAATAATTCCTGCCGAAAATCGCTGGTGAAGATTGGGTCATGATCAGACACAATAGAAGTGGGCATGCCATGTAATTTGAAGATCTGATCCATGAAAGATTGAGCGACCAAATTTGGTGTAAAAGCATGGGGTAGGGCATAGAAATGAGCATACTTAGAAAGTCGGTCCACAACCACCATGATGACTGACTTGTTTCCTGACTTTGGAACACTTGTAATGAAATCCATAGAAACCTTCATCCATATTGATGTCGGGATGGGCAACTGTTGTAATGTGCCTGGTGCTTTGATGGTCTCCCCTTTGTGGTTTTGATAGACATCGCATTCCGATACAAAATTAAGGATGTCCTTTTTCATGCCTATCCAAAAAAATGATCTTCTGGTGCGAGCATATGTCTTCTGAAAGCCTAAATGTCTTGCAATGGGGGATGAGTGCAATTCTACCAAAATGCGGCATTTGATGGTGGATGTTGGTGATATTATGACTATGTCCTTGTAGCGAAGAATCTCATCCTGCCACAAGTATCCCTTGGTGGAATTTGGATCCGCCTGAAATTGAGAAATGAGTTGGGAGAGACTGGGATGTGAAAACCATTCCCTGTGAGCCTCTTCAATCCATTCTGGAATGGGAAGGGAAATTCCTAGTAGGGTACTTTCCTCCTCAAATTGGCGAGATAATGCATCTGCTACACTATTTTCTTGCCCTTTCTTTTAAATGATCACATAATCATATCCTAGAATTTTGGCGAGCCATTTATTTTGTTGTGGGGAGGATAGGCGTTGCTCCAAAAAATATTTAAGACTATGATGGTCTGTGTGGATTTGGAAACGTCGCCCCAGTAAATAAGGTTGCAAGGTCTCTACTGCATGTAACATGGCCATCGTTTCCTTCTCATAGGTAGATTGTCCCAGATTATTTCCACTTAGTTGTTGGCTTGTGAAGGCCAAGGTTCGACCTTCCTGCATTAAGACTGCCCCAATACCTGTACCCGAAGCATCACATTCAATGACAAAATATTTGGTGAAATCAGGTAGTGCTAAGACTGGAGTGGAACACATGGCATTTTTGAGAGCTGTAAATGCATGCTATGCGTCATCATTTCAAAAGAACGAATTTTTCTTGAGTAGTTGAGTGAGGGGCTTCGCAATGTGACCATAATTGTGGACAAATTTGCGATAATAGCCTGTGAGACCCAAAAATCCTCTCAGGCTCTTCAAGGTCTTAGTTTGAGGCCAATCCTGTATTGCATGGATCTTTCTGGGGTCCACCTTGACACCTTCCCACCCCACAATGTGGCCCAAATACTCAACTTCTTCCATTCCAAATGAACACTTTGACATCTTAACAAATAATTTATGCTGGCGGAGCAATTGTGAGAGTAGATCTACATGCTGAAGATGTGCAACCCAAGTGAAACTATAGATGAGGATGTCATCGAAGAAGACAAGGACAAATTTCCTGAGATATGGTTTAAGAAGGTTGTTCATAAGGCTCTAAAAAGGATATGGGGCATTACGAAGACCGAATGGCATGACCAAGAACTCATAATGGCCTTCATGAGTTCGAAAAGCAGTCTTTGGAATGTCGACTTCCTTCATGCAAATTTGGTGGTAGCCTGAGCAAAGATCCACCATAGTGAAGAATTGAGCCCCGTTGAGTTCATCTAGCAAATCATCAACCACCGAGATGGGAAATTTATCTTTGACTGTCAACTTATTGAGGAACCTGAAGTCTAGCCGCACCTGCTATTCCCCATCTTTCTTGAGCACCATGACCATCGGTGATGAATAAGGACTAATGCTGGGACGAATGACACCTGCTTCCAAAAGTTCCTTGATTATTTTTTCTATTTCATTCTTTTGGGTGAACGAATATCTATATGGGCACACATTTGGGGGTTGGGCCCCTAGAACCAAGGTGATACTATGATCATGTTCCCTTCTCGAGGGTGGAAGCTCATGAAGCTTGTCAAAGGCCGGCAGATGTTTATTTAAAACCTGTTGTGTCTCAGGATGAATCGGTAGAGACTTGGTTTTGACTGCCTGGATGGAATTAAATTGAGCTATAAATCCGTGATGGCCCTTTTTTAGCAATTTTTCCATCCTATGCGAGTTGATGATAGAGGGAGCTCCCATCTGGAGTCCACGGAGGATATGTGTGGAGTTGTTCTGCTTAAAACTCATATATAACTCCTGGAAATCCATTGTGATTGGCCCAAGAGTGCGAAGCCATTCAGCACCGAGGACAATGTCGCCCCCTCCCATGTGTATGGCAAACATGTGGGTCTTCAACTGATAATCCCCCATTTGAAGTTTGACATTTTCACAACGGCCTTCACATTTCAGTGTGCCCCCATCTGCAATTTGGACTTGGAAGTTAGAAACGGCTCGTACAAAACAATGCACTACTTTTGCGACTTTTCGATCGACGAAGTTATGTGTACTTCCACTATCAATCAAGACTACTACTAGGCGATGTTTAATAAAACCTCTGATTTTGAGAGTTTGAGGTGAAGAAATCCCTACCAAAGCATGCAGTTAAATAACTGGTTCATTAGGGACATTGTCCTTTTGGTTGTCCTCTTCTACCGCCTCAAGTTCCTCAAGTGGTGGATCTTCCTCAGATGAGCTATAATCAGTGGCATCAATTTGAAAAAATTTGGGCTCCTTGCATTTATGACCTGGGGAGTATTTTTCATCATAGTAGTAACATAATCCCTGCTTTCCTCTTTCGTCCATTTCTGCAGGTGACACCTTTTGAACCTTCAGTGTTTGGGTTGTATTGTGAGCCTGTGGGGGGTGACCCTTGGCAGTGAAATTTGGGCGAATGGACTGGGCCGCTAATGCACGTTCCATGTTACGAGCTACCTTGCAAGCCTTCATCCATGTGGGAGGGTGGTGAAGTCAGACGTGGGCTTGTATGGCCTCTTTAAGACCGCTGATAAAACATTCTGTGTGGAACGCATTTGAGAGATCCCTAGTGCGGAAAGCTAAGGCTTCAAAGGCTATAACATATTCATCCACTATGCCAGTCTATCGGAGCTTAGTAAGACGACCCAAAAAATAAGATTCTTGGTCAAAACACTCTGTAAGAGCTTTTTGGAAGGTGGCCCAAGTCACAAAACTTCCATTGCAACATTGATGCCATTCCCACCATTGCCACCTTTCATTGTCCAAGTAAATGCTCCCCACCACAAGCTGAGTCTCATTATCTAAGATGTTATTTATATTGAAATACTGCTCCATTTGTGCTATCCATGTGGCCAGGTCAGAACCATCAAATTTATGCATAGCCAGCTTGGGAGGCCACGGATAGGATTGTTGGTGGGTGCCCCAGAGGTGGAGAGAGTGGCTAGACTCACCCTCACTGTGTCCATTGCCAATATACGCCTCCTTGCAGGCTTCCTCCTTGCCTTTAGAGATTATGGTAGCTAGTTTTTCAAGCTGAGCTTGGATGGATTGCAAGGATTGTTCAAGTTTGTCCATCCTCTCATTGGCCATAGCTTGAGCTCTAGTTGCTACCATGCACCAACCCGATGTACTTGGAATTTGGGACCGCCTGAATTTGTTTTTCACTTAAGAATTCAATGGTACCACCGTGCTCATCTAGTTGTCGTGATTCTGATGGGCTAGATTACCAATAAGCGCCCTGGGAGTCTCAGAACTTTTTTTTTATGAAAACTCCCAATGGAGTTTTACTCCTTGATTAGGAATACTGCAGTAGCCGAATCCTCAAAATGGCAGGGCTGCCAAAATTCCTACGAAAAGCACACCCCGGTATAGGAACCCCACACAACTACTCAGATCTGGTGGATCTGAGAGATCTGAATGGCGGATCGGATAGCGTTGATCAACGAAACAAAGTGTGGCTGCAGATCTGTTGGATCTAGTAGATTGGACTGGCTGGTCTGCTAACTCGAAACTGTGAGATTAACATCTGCTACTGCTGCAAACCCCCTTACGAGATTTGATCTAGCAGAGATTGTGTGTGATCCCAGGATAGAAAAGGGAACTATGGTCTCGAGGAGTGTCAGCTACTACAGATCACAATATACATAAGGGTTTGACAGTAGTACTTGGCCCAATGTTTCAGGGCTCTAAATAAGGAGGATCAACCGTACCCTTAGTCGTACACCCAA
The DNA here is from genome assembly GCA_000404065.3 of Pinus taeda. Lineage (NCBI taxonomy): Eukaryota > Viridiplantae > Streptophyta > Pinopsida > Pinales > Pinaceae > Pinus > Pinus taeda. The sequence continues at coordinate 55,463 of APFE031144415.1, forward strand.
CTACCTTATCGTATGGGCGAGTAATCTCTCGAAGTGTTGTTCTCGGTGTACTATAACAGCAAGACGGCTGACGGTTTATCTATGGTGAGGTTTTAAAGGAGCTAGGGGGCTTTTGATATACCCAGAGGGTACTTGGAACACAATCCGTATGCGGTTCTGTCTAATGCGTTACTACTCAAAGGGGTACCCACAGGGGTTACAAGGGAGTCCAACAAGCATGACCACCTCTTGTATTTCGTGCGTGCATGCCTCCCCAAATCCGCAGATTTATGCGCTCAATGACAGATCTCGTGGTCTAAAGACGTCGAAACACGTCTCTATCCAAAAAAAAAATTGCTAAGAAATGGAGATCCCACCGGCCCTGGAAAGTGCTCTGATACCACTTGTTATGTTCTTAACCTACAAGACGATACCAGAATACCATATATGCATGAAATATACCTAGAACATAGAATAACGAGTAACAATAGCAAGTAAATTATTACTCAGAAAGCAATGTTCACTTGCCTCTTTGAGGGGGCCACCTCCAATAGAGAAGAGCTCGATGACAAAATAAGGCACGATGCTCCTCGCAGGGAGTCTCTATCCTTTATATATGACTCATACATGCAACCATGGATCAATACCATGGTTTTATTAATACCATCTATCTAATACCATGGCCCATTTGTAACTAACTATGTTCCCATCATTAATTGCAAGTTAACCACTTACAATTATTAATATGGGCTTTATTGACTCTTTATTATGACTCGATCCCAGTACATTAATCAGGGGGTTAGGGTGGGACCCTAACACATGATCTTATCCATCATCACGTTGCCCTTCATGTCCATGATCATATCCATCATCATGTTTCCCTGATACATCAGCATGTAGTCTCATTGTTGATCATGCTACCCTTTACTTCATCATGCAGTCTCATTACTGACTAGTAAGCTCATATAGATATATATGATGAGGTCATTTTGAGATCATGATATTAGACACTAATCCTTGCCAAGGCTGAATATTTTTGACTTGGTGATCATTGCTTCTTTCATCATGCTGAGGCTATTATGATCCTTATCATCTTGACTGCCTCAAAGATACTTATTCATGAGAAGCTCTTGATCAACACGGAAACCTACTTCATCATTATGATTATGCCGAGACAGTGACATATACATATGTGAGACAAAGATGACACCCAACGTAATTTTCATTGTGGAATCTGAGTTACTGTGGTTTATTACATCTAAACTACCACACGGATACCACTGAGATCTATATGCATAGATTGCAGCTACATAAGTGTTGAAAAATGGCAACACGAAATTGCTAAAAATAGCACTTTGGGTACTAGTACTAGATTGGGCAACAAGGAATGAAAAATGGAAGTGCTAAAAATAGAAGTTCTATTTTTAGAAGTTCAGTGTGGATTCCTATTTTAGTCAGTGTCTGGACTAGAAATAGGAAGTAAAATTCGAATTTGATATCAACAACAATTTCTAAATTAATTAATTAATTTAGTTTGATTTAATTAGTTAAGGAATTATGAACTTGAAGTCTATGTGTGGACATGCAACAATTTCTCCTTTAATTTAGGGATTTAACCATCATTTAAAGGATGAGGATGAGTTGTAATTATGAGTTGTAATTATTTGGCTCAATTAACTAAGTCAAGTCCACTTAGATTCATTTAACAAGTTTCTAAATTAATGAGATTCAGTTTGTTAATGCTTGCATGCATGTAACAACTGGTACTTTCAGATAACTGAAGATTCACTCATGGATAACTCATGCATGTCAATTCAAACAAAGACCCAGTTGAGATTAGATTGAGGGACAATTCACTATCAGTTTCTAGGATATTCCTTGGCGAATATTCCTTGCATGCAAAAGGAATATTATTCCTTATGGATTGCACAGTTGGACCTGAGTTTATAGCAGGTATGATGTGGCCAATTCAAACATGTTATGACATTGGACCCTAATCAAAACTGTGCAAGGAAATAGGATCTTGGAGGAGTTGCGCGGCCTATATATACAGGCCTAGGTAGTCCATGAGCTACATCATTAGAGTACAGAGAGAGCAGGATAGATTTTGAGCTGATTCTTTTTGTATGTTGTTGAGGATTTCCACTTGATTGATAATACAAAGATGGGGTTTTAGGCTGGTGCTTTCCCTAGGTTATATCTCCTGTGTTATGGTTGATTACTTCTCATTCTTAGTTATATCTATTCATGCTTGATGTTACTCATGTTCAATTAAGCTTCCACTAAGTTTATTGTAGATGTAGATCTAGTATTATGCTTCAATATATTTCATATATCAGTTAAATCTGCAGGTGAAATTTCTACATGATATCAATGAGCTAGCTGATTTGTATAGAAAATTCTACAAGAAGTTGCTTCTTGTGGTGCACTACGGCAGTTCCTTCCTGTGGCCTAACTACCCTTATCACTACGGCTACCCCCGGTTTCCTGATTCACTGCAGCTACTTTGGTTGTAAGTGAGTTTTTTCGTACATGTATAGCATATAATTAAACCTGTATAACATATACTCAAACTTCACATGGAATGGCAGAGAGGAGTGCGAGGTTCAAATGTGTGAACAGGTCTTGTTGACTTGACCCATTGACTGCATTTAGATCTTCATAATCCTGCAGCTCATCTTCCATACTATACTGCAGTTATGACAACAACTTCTTCATTGACTGTGTGGGATTTTGATGGTGGTGCCATCGTTAACCTTCGTGCAGCTTTATTACCATATTTCTGACATTCATCCTATAGCCCCTCTTTATTTCAAAGGCATCCAAGATCCCAAAGATGTCTAAATTGTATACGTATGAATGTCTCCATGACTGCGCATAGGGTGTCCATGAACAACATATAAGGTCCGACATATAATGTCTGTGTTTGCATCCTCATAAGCCTTTAGATAGATATTCATGACCTGTGTTGGATTAGGGCATCACATAACTTTAATATAGGGTTGTGTTTAATACCTTCTCTTTCAAGACTCGTAGGCCAGTGTATTACTCTTGGTGTCTCTCTCCTACTCCAAAAACCCAAGACATGGAGGGGAGGAGATCACCTCAAGAATGTATTGCAAATGACATCAAAACTCTTCTATTTATATAAAAAAATGTATAGGTTTAATAGACCTGACGTTTGGGATTCTTGATCCTACATAAGTTTTTGGTCGGCTTGATAATAATTCCATAATCAAAATAAAGTCATATCTCCATAAATACTTATCGAAATCGGATGATCTTTAGATCAATCCTACACCTCTCTATGAGAGGGATCCAATAAAAATATCAGCTACCATAAATACGCTGACCCACGTGGATTTTGGCCCTAGTTGTCAATTTTGACACTCCCTCTCAACTAGGGAGAACTCCATCTGCTAATCCATATGTCCAACTATATTATCTCTTCCATTAATGCCCTGCACCTTCCTTGCTCAGCTCTGCTCAGCTTTTCCCAACTCTACTAAGCTTTTCTAGCTCTTCTCAGCTCTGCTCAGCTCTGTTGGCTCTGCTTTGCTCTCAGCTCTGCTCTACTAGCTCTGCTCTTCTTTGCTCAACTTAGCTTTGCTGAACCATGAAGAAGAAGAATTGATCGAGAATTTCTCATACCATTCTCCACTTACCTGAAGTCAGTCTCAAAGTGCGTACCACTGGTCCCAAACCAGTCTCTGCCGACCCAAAGTCAACATCATAGTGGGTACCACTCCTACTACTATTCCTAGACTAGTATCATCAGTCTCAGAGAGTGTACCACTTATCCCAGACCTGTCTCAGCTGACCTGAAGTCAGCGTCATAGCATGTACCACTCTCACTGGTCCTAGACCAGTCTTCCACTGACCCTAATTTAGTCTTGGAGTATGTACCACTGGTCCTAGATCAATCTCAACTGACCCGAAGTTAGTGTCATAGTAGGTACAACTCCTACCACTGGTCCCAGACCAGTATCATTGATCCCATATCAATGATGGTCATCCTATCATAGGGAGTACGATAGATACAACGCTACGTCCATCGGTACTACTATGATCCCTATCCTCATTTCCCTACTCGTTGATCAGATGAGAGGTACTTCCCATGAGTCCCAGACTACATGGGTAGGATGCCTCGACAGGAGAACTTAATCAATCACTTCCTCACAAGAGAACTAATAATCCTACTATGCAATCATCATGGAGAACACATCAACCAGACCTCACAGGAGAACTAATAATCTTGCTACACAATCGTCATGGAGAATACATCATCCATACCTCACAAGAGAACTAATCATCCTGTTACACAGGAGAGTGAATCATCATGTCCCACAACAGAGCAAATCATATTGTTCCACAAGAGAGCGAATCATCTTTTCCACAGGAGAGCAAATCATCCTCTGCATAGGAAAGTGAATAATCCTATCCCACAAGAGAGAAAATCATCTTGTCCACAGTGCCCACCACTAGGGTAGGGTGAGTCACCCTGTGGTCGTATGTTACTCTAGTAAGAACTGCAAGACCCCAAAGCCCAATGTATGCAACATGCAGGACCCTTTTACAAGGGTCTTTCGACGACACCGAGTCATTCAGGATAATCACAAATTTGATCTTTCCTAGGGGCTCTGACAAAGTGTAGCAACCTGTACATCATCTCAGTGCGATGGCGCCTCCTTGCTCATCGACTTACCATATCCCAGATAAGAAAATATATGATGTCTATCTACTGGAGCAATCATTGAATATAGAATTCCTCAATAATTGAATCCCACCTCTGTTTATCACAAAGAATCACAGTGGTATTCATCATGTGAACCCACTGAAGAGTTTTCACAACTAGGCAACTTCATACGAGATAATACTGGTAGTTATGTATCTAGTCTCAGTGGTACTTATAACAACTAGCTTATGCTTCCTGCTCATCTATGATATCGAAGAAGAATCCAAAGAGAAAAAGCATTGAAAAAGTGCTCTGGTGATCTTCCACACTACTGGCCCAGTCAACATTCAAATAATCATGTAGTTTTCATATTTCCGGCAGTGTATATCAATCCATGAGATATTGTGCCATGAAGATATCTCAAAAGATTCTTGGCACCAATCTAGTGAGGCTCAACCAAATATGAGCTCACCATGCTAACTGCAAAACATATGTCTGGAATCCAACTCTCTCTTACTTCTGAAAATGAGAGGGTCTGCACCTGTCAAAAATAGGTCATCCTTATGAAGTGCCAGTATGAGAGGTCTATCATCCACAACCTTCAAGTAATGGTTTGGATCAGTTTCACTCCTATTGAATCTCAGCTTCATCAAATAGCTATCAATCCTCTCATACTACTCAAGAGGTGTTTTGCTTCAAGCCATAGGGGGCTTTCATCCACCTGTATACATGAGATTCCCGTTCATGAATCTCAAACTCCATGGGTTGTTCCAAACCTGTGGACCTGTTACATGAGGGGAATGGTCGCCTTGTAAGATTTTCCTTCAGTACATCTCAAACATGTACCTTCATGCTATTTTTGAATTCTGGCATCCCAGTCACCATTTGACTCATAGACCTTCGGTACTGAGTCAATGGACATGGTCCCCAGTGGACTTGATACAATCCTAAACTCTAAAACATCTTTGAAAAATCTATTTTCAAACACATACCTTTCCATTGATGAGTGCCACCTTGAAACCTTAAACTTCAATTTCCGAGATGGACACCAAGTTCTCCTTACGATCTGGTACATAAAAGGGATTCTGGGGTTCCTTGCTTTCTTTGAAGAGACGGTCATGTCCTTGATGACCTGTTTGTCTGCCATTTGGACACTCCTTCGCATAAGGGCCAAAATTATTGTAACCAAGGCATCTACCTTTCCTTCCATCCTTACATCCAAACTTCCCAATGAAGTGATATTTAGGTAGGCCATCAAAAATTTCCGTTGCACTAGTCTGATAATATTCTTTGCTCCGACTTCACTCTAGGTGAATTATGGGGAACCCATTGATCCTTTTGTCTTGTCCCAATTGTCTTTGGTGATTTCTCTTTCACTCTTTCTTGGGCATTGTCTTCACCTCAGCTCTGATACCATGTTAATTTTAGGTATGTTCTATGCTAGACAAATTTATTTAAATTTTCATAGTTAGCAATCATATCATAAACTATAGATAGAACATAAAAATAAATCGCAGAAGACAATCCAAGACAAGATGACACAAGATATAGCACTAGCCAAGGACAAACCCCAATGTGGGGAAACCCTTGATCAATTCTTCTTTTATGTTCTTCAAATTTCAGTAGAGAAAGAGAGAGAGAGAGAGAGAGAGAGATAGTACATTAACAATAGAAGTCAACACTTTGACTTATCCAGATTTGGCATAGATCATTTCGTATAATGATGAGATTAGTTGAAGACATTCTGCTTCAACTGATTCTCCAGGGTGACTCCTTCACCTATCACCATGCTACATCTGGTTCTCATGTTGTACCACTGCATAGTACACCATGTTGCACTAATTATGATTATCATCATGCTTCCTATCCCTTCCAAGGCGTCATTTGGCCCTCGCCCACCTTCGTGGTATCCTCCTATGTTGCTGCTACAACCTTTTCTTGCTCAGTTTCTTTTTGTGCATCATCCAGCGCCGCATGCACTTCTGCTGTCACTACTTCCTTCCTTTGCTTTTCAACCAATTGTGTGATGCGCAACTTGGCCTCGTCTTTCTTTCTTTGTGTCGCCTACTTCTCGATCTCTGCAACGTCTGGGACGTGCCACTCTAATGGCCATGCCTCCAGTATGCTAAAAATGACGTCGTTTGTAGCTAAGAAGGGTAACTTTATCCACTATTTGGTCAGATCCTTGTGTGCTTTGATATAAATGCTATACATTTCCACTTTGAACTCTACAAAACTCGACAGACTGTTGTAAGTAGTGGGTGACAACCGTGGCTTACGGTTGATCTCCATTTTGAGGTTCATCTCCATGAACACCCAGAATATTTTGCTGTCACGGATCATCTTAGCATCCTTTGTGGCCCAGAGCGAAGCGTACTTCGCAGCCTTTGGAAGGTGCCTATCAAATATGGGGAATTGACTATCCTCGGGTAATTCTCCTGCCACGAGCACTATGGACAATAGAAGCCATGCATAGTGGAACGTTTTTCCCTATTCCTAAGCTTCGCTGCAATTTTCTAAAAACTCCTTGCAAAGGAACTTAGACCAGTTAAACTAGACCCCCTCTGCACACTACTAAGCTAGTGCTACCACTAGCGTGAGGACTTCATCTGCACGAAACTTGCACATAACCTTTCCTCCCAATATTTGGGTTGCCACGTGTACTGCTTTCTCCTTGATGCTGGAGATGGCATAGCTCCTCTTCTTCTTTTCCATCTTGTACATTCTCTTCATGGCCTCCGCAGATGGCCAAGTCAATGCCCTTCCCTTCCGAGATGTCCGTGGGGTCCTCCCCTTTACGTGGAATACGGGAGATGCGGTGAATCAAGTAAGCCATGATGGGGATGGGCTCCTCCTACCACAAACACCCATCATGCACCAGGAAGAGCAGTTGCCTAATGATGAAAATGGTTATTGTGGCACAGTGGAAATGTGGCACCCAAAGTAGATTCAGTTGCCCCACCTTTTCCACTCCATGCAACCACTTTTGTGGCCCTAGTTCTATAACCCCCGCCACGGTGTTATGCTTGGGCTTCATAAGGTCCATGGTGTTAAGGTGAGGGAACTTCTCGTGGTCAGTGAGGTCCCAATATTCGAATTTCAAGCTCGACACGTGTCCTAGGTGTGTTCCCTCAAACATAATGTTGCCAAGGAGTAGCGGGGTTTGGAGCAAGCTCTTGGTCTCATCCAGGTCCTTGGGCACTTTAGCCTTCCCTTTTCATGGGGGGGCATAGGTGAGCAACTTTGTCTCTGGGGGCACAGGCTGAGTTTCCTCCTCCATTCCTTCATCCTCGTCTTCTGTGCTGAATAGGTCCTCCACGTCTTCTTCTTCTTCATCGGTCTCTATGTGGACGACTTTCCCCTTCTCCTCCATTGACAGCTTGGTGTGCAGCAGGTTTTTGGGAATGCACGTACAAGAACCATTGCTTATTTGTCCTTTTTGTCTCTTCTTGTGTGTGGTGATTTTGGGATTTCTTCCACAATCCTAGCACCTTTCGGAGCATCCCCCACAATCAAGGCCTACGTGGCCTCCCCGACGGTCATTTTGGTTACCTCCATAACATCCTCAGTTGATACCATAGTATCTATCCACAAATCTTGCACTCGTAAACTCAGGGTCTCAATCAACACTTAGCACAAAACGATCTGGGCTCTGCTCAATAGCTTAATTCGCAAATGACCAAGTGTTGTTTGTTCGGAAGCCCATTATATATTATAGTACTTTTTGAATTTGAATTCGACCATTCCCCCCAAATCTTATTCATTAATGATCCCTTGGCAATAGATTTTCCCAAATGTTGCCCATAAATTGTGTCTTAAATGCTTGTCGCCCACTCCATTTGGCCTCAAGTTGAGCATCCCATCATGAATAGTGACTTCAATGGTCACTTTCTAGCCAACCCACATGACAGCACTACCCACTAGGTACGATCGTGGACCTTGCGACTCTTCGCTTTTGTAGGTAGCTCCAACATCACGCAACTCCCAAGCATAATAGTTTATAGTCCCATGCTCCCTTTCAATTGCCTGGGGCGTTAAGATTGTTCTTCCCTTGACTAGTAAGGTGGTCACACCACCCGTGGAGAGTTTCATCCTATCATCCATCATGTTTCCTGGACAATACCCACCTTTTATTGTTACGGTCAGCATTGCGCATGTTACCATTTGCAATGTGCTACCCTGCTTAGTGTTGAAGCCTCAAAAATCGTTGCAACAACATTGGGGAAACCACCCGGTCCGGACCTTAGTACAGCTCCTTTTCCGTTTGGGATAGTGGCTCCGACTGGGGATAATGGGACCAGTTTCCCAGAAATAGATAAATGGGATGGGTGAAGGATTTATAGATTACACTAGCGGTGAGCGAAAGGCTAAAACTATTAACATAAATATAAATAAATGAAACTATCCCGGGAATCTATTTAGCTGTAAAGCGTAGCGTTTGATGTTTTGTGTCTAAAAGACAAGCATATAGATGACTGTATCTTTCCAACATAGATATTAATTCATTTAAGATTGTTGTGCCTAAATAGTTAAGCAGAGCGATTGAAGCGAAATTACCACACTTTAAACATCTATATCATTGTCATATACATGATTAAAAGCAAAGGCACATCACTAAACATCCAATAGTGGAATGAATCAGATCTGTTGTTATAGCGCATGCATATAATCAACGATAGCAAAAATAATCACATAACAATTCATATAAACGGAATGAATTCAGACATAGGTAAAAATACCATATGATCTGCGTGACACTCCCAGATATCAATCGCTATGTGTAGTTCTTCCTTTAACGCAAAAACATTCTCAATCAACGACAATAGTGCACAATTGCATAAAGAAGCTTCCTCATTAAATTCAGAACGACTGGTCAAGTTTCATAAAAGAATATTGACTGAAGCACAGTAGTGCAAACTTTAGTCTATTAAGTCTGTTACAAAATTTTACGACCCTTTCTAAAAACATGAAAGGGTCTATAAATACAATACTAATTTAAATATCTACTAAACAGAAATGCTACTAAATTGATATCAATAATTCTTGATCCTATTTTGGCTAGCGATCTGGCAAGCTGGAGGGTGATTCATCAAGTCGGTTGCTTTACTTTGAATCTGAGCTGATTTATTGCAAGGATTGGCTCAACTTCCGTAGGTTTGTTGAGGCGCGAACTGAGCAGGGCAGCATAGGTGGCATCTTGAATATCGGCAATTACAAACACGATTGCATCTGTTAAACACTTAAGGGTGGCTCTTTGTGTATGTGGCTTAATTAGGAAGAGCCAATATGCATCCAAGTTTAAACTATTAATCCCGGCGATTAATCTTCCCTTTTCTTCTAACTCAGGATAACATGATTGCTCCAATGTATTTGTTGTTGTCATCTTTCGTGGTGTACATTGGGAAATCATATTTGCCAAGTAGAGAGTGTTGTTGACTAAATCAACTAGATTGCTAGAAGTTGATTTACATCTTTAAGTCGTTCTCTCTGCTTTCATCACCTGAGTGTGCCATTCTGTGAAAAGTATATCCTTATATGTTTCAAGTATCATGGGCAAATTTGTTGCTTTTCCCTGATCAGAATCTTGCCAATCAATATATACAGTAATGGCCTCTTCGGCTTGATTTAATTCATCTCTGGCCTTCTCTACCTGCTGATTTATAGATGTAGTTAACTCGCACAGTGGCTCAGCTTGAGCGATATGTTGACACAAGAGTCTAACCTGAGATATTAACGCATTGTTTATCAATGATGCTTCTTTTTTGAATTCTGCCACTTGCGAAGCTCCTTTCATCTTTTCTAGCTGTGATCACATTTGAGCGATTTGCTCATCTTTGGTTTTCATCATTTGTTCATTCGCTGCCCTCAACTGTGCCAATGCCTCCGTCAATTCTTTCTGTTTCTAGATCGCACTTTGGTCGATCCTTTGCTTTTCTGCTTGCAATTGCTGTGTTAATTGATTGCTCATTTTCTGTTGTGCCAGCAACTTCTACTTTGCTTGCGCTGCCTTCTGCTTTATCTCAGCCAATTCCGCCTGTAATGCAGAGATTTCTTGGTCCCTATTATTCAATAGAAGGCTTACCTCCGATGCTTTGTCGATTTTTGCTGCCGAATAGGCTCCAGCATCTGTGACAACTTTGTTAGGTCATCGGAGGGGTCCAATTTCTCCTTCCATACTACATTACCCATGACTGTTTGCTCTGGAAAGATAGAAGGTTGATCAATCCTTCGTCTTTTCCTTGATCGCTTTACAACTGCTCTATGCCTCGGGCTGTAGAAAACATCCAATGGAGGAATATATTCTACCTGAAGAATGATTTGATTGGTGGGGTCTTTTGGAATTATCTCAACATCCTTAGAACTGGGTGGGCCGCTGGTTCCACTTAGAACCTGAGGTGAAGTAACGTCTTGCATGTCATTAGTCTTAGAAGTGTCTGTATCTTTTGTGCCTTCTAATCCACTGATGATAGAATGAAAGTGTAGCCATTCCTGGAGCATTTTAGGGTCTGTGGTAGTGTCCACATTGACATCAGTGGTGGTCTGTTGCCCTTTCTCTGTTTGAGACTCCTTCTGTACTTGTTCCTGCTCTTTCCTCTTATGCTCCTCTTGTTCCTTCCTCTTCTTTTCCTCATGTTCTTTCTTTAGTTGTTCTTCCTGCTCCTTCCTCTGCTTTGTCTCTTGTTCTTTCCTCTGCTTTTCCTCCTGCTCCTTATTATGATCTTTTGTTATAGCAGGAGGTTCCTTTAACTGTTGCCGACCAGACTCGCTTGACGATGTCGCTGGGGTCGTTGCTAGTAAATCTAGAGGCAGAGTTTGCAACCTCTGTTCTCTAAGTTTATTGAACTCAGTCAACCCTTCATCATTATATTTCATCCTAGCGAGTTCTTTAGCCTGACCTATGGTTTCAATTGAAGTGAACATGTCATCAAATATATCTTCCTGATGCTCAAACTTTGTCAATTTGGCCTGTTCTAATGCGGCATAGGCAACTTGCTTTGGATCAAATGCCCTGTTTGGGATTGTGGCCAGAGTTAAAGATTGAATCTTTGTAGCTTCCTTTTCTGCATGTTTGAGATCATGCAGCGTATAGACACCACACCTCAAGGGAAAAGAGGGCCATCCTCTTTTCTTTTCTCTTTTGAGAGTTTGTGTAGTACTCTAAGCCATAATCTGATATGCGATTTCTCTCACTAGCAGCTTATCTGGAATATATAAAGGAAGGACATGTGGGTCGGCTTGGCTGCCGTAAACCCTAATATAATTAAATTTCTCTTCTCCAAACTAACTTCCCACTGCTGGTAAATCAAAGGA
>APFE031144417.1:638-20376 GCA_000404065.3 Pinus taeda
CAACAACTCCAATCTTGAGTGACTGCGGAAAAGGCCATGGGTATTGCTATGATTTGTAATAAATTTTATCATTTTTTTGCCTTTCTTGTACAAATTCACCAATCCATTGGTATTGTTCATTTTTGTTCTTGACAATATCATGCAACAAAAGGTTCAACATGTGAACCAAACATCCATACCAAAATATATTGGGGTATTTATCCTCAATAATTGCTCCCGCTGCCCTACAATTAGGAGCATTATTGCTGATGACTTGGATGACATTGTATGGCCCAATACGGTCAATTGTTTCAAGTAATGCTTCTGCAATGTTGATGGCGGTCTTGAACTTGTCTGAGTAATCATGTGCATTTAGAGAGGTTGGACCACTAACAAACACAACAAGAACACTTATCAATGGCTTTCCTTTTACATTTGTCCATCCATCAGATACAATGGACACCCCATGGTCCGTCCAAGAACTTGTCATTCTATTCAAAGAATGTGATATTTTTGTTTTTTCATGATCAAGGCCAACGGTTCTTGCCTTGTCATACCCAGGGCTCTTGTATCCTTTAGGGGCATCATTCATGGAAAAAACCATTTCGTGCCAATAAGGTGAGCGAAGAACATTGAATGGTATCCCACATGCATAGAGAAACCTGTAAACCTTTGAATCCACATCATTCCTACACCCCTCATCAAGGAAATCTCATATGGTTCGACGCCTTAAAGATGATGACCCTGTGCCTCCATATCCACTGCCTTGGGAGGACGGTGAAGGAGTTCTTTGTGATTGTGAGCTTGGTTCAAAGAAACCCCTTGATTTTTTTGATTTGTATTGGGCTTCCTCCTCTTCCCTTATGTATTTGGCTCTATCCGCTGCTGACACCGCTATACAAGTTTTGATTCCTATTTGTTTGTCTCCATCCCATGGCCTGTTCCCGCAGAGGTGTCTTCTAGCACGGGTGTATGAACCTGTGTAATTAGTGTTGCAATGGGGGCAATGAAATTTAGTGGTTCCAACCCCTCTTCCTGTTTCAGCCCTGTTAACATATTTCCACAATGGGGTTTGGTCTTGTTTAGTTTTTTGAGGGTCATGTTCACCCTCCTCCAGCTCCTCCTCACCGGGGTTTTCACTAATTCGACTTTCTCCAGCTTCTTCATCCCCCTCTTCAGTTTGGCCCCTCCGTTTCCTGCTCTCCAGCACCATAATAACCATAAAAGGGACCAGGAAGAGGAAAATGCCAAGAAATATAGCCAGGTCCATGGTGTTTGATGTTTGTAGGGTTTTGGTTCTTGAATCTACAAATTAATTTAATTTATTGGGATTAATTAATTTAATTTATTAATTTAATTTAAATTCATGATTTTTAAACTCAATAAACTAAATTAAATTAACTAAATTACTACCTGACTAAATTAAACTAACTAAACTAACTAAATTACTAAGTTACTTTCCTCTGCAGGCTTGCTCTTCGCTCCTCGGCACTTGCTCCTCGCTCCTCAGCACTTGCTCCTCGCTTCTCCTTGCTCCTTTGCTCTTGCTCTCCAACAAACTCAACTCAGTGAAGTGATAATGAAATTTTTTTAGGCCCATTGGGCTTTCAAAACATTTTTTTTTTTTTTAAATTTTTTTCTTCAAAGTCCGCGGATTTTTATTTATTTTTATTTTATTTTTTATTTTTTTATTCTTGTCTTCTGTCGGATCAGTCCTGGCGCCGCTCGAAATGCTCTCGGAGCGATTTCTTAATGCCCGGGAGCGATTGCTCCCCGATCGCTCCTGGACTTAAAAAATCGGTTCGGGAGCGACCGCTCCCTACAACGCTCCCAAAAATGGCAGGGAGTGCATTTTCTTTTTTCGGGAGCATGCTCCATGAAAATCGCTCCGTCGGGAGCGATTTCGGAGCGCGCGCTCCGGTGCTCCGGAGGCGGATTCAGGAGCAGGTTTGGGGGGGGGGGGGGCGCTGCGCCGCAACTATGATCACAAGTAATTATCAACATAAATAAAATTTTTCTGCCTTTTTGATTTTCCAACATGGTATGAGAGCTAAGGTGAAGAAGGAGAAAGGCAACCTGAGATCTACTAAAAGGAGTTTTAAGAAGTTTGAATAAGGGTCATCAAGGAAAAATATCATATAGGGAGTCAAGCCTATTATCTTCAAGAACCATGTCTAACTCCTTGGAGGGAGAAATGCAATTAGAAGGAGCATCCAATTACAGGGTATGAAACAAGAGGATAGATCTCATCCTCGAGAATAATAAAGTCTTAGATCTAGTCAAAGGAAAAGTAAAGAAGCCCACAAATGAATCAAGTGATGCAGAAAAGGAAAAGTATAAAGAATTAGAGATATTGACCATGACCCTAATGGTGGATAGAATAAAGGATAACCCCATCCCCATATATATCCAACATAGATTCTGCTCAAGAGATGTATGAGGCCTTATCCAAATTGTTCATAATTAAGAATCTTGACCAAATGGCAAGTCTTAAGAATGAACTAAGGGCAATGAAGATGACAAAAGATGACACTGTGGCGTTCTTATTTGTAAGAATAGCTAGAATTAGAGATGAACTCCAGGCAATAGATGAGATAGTACCTGAAAAGGAGCTTGTAATCACTATACTTCTAGGATTACGAACACCTTGTAGTGCCTTTTCATCAGGTATCAACAGTTGGAAGGAAACTATTACATTCGAACGATTATGGAATGCATGTAGTCAAGAAGAAGTCAAAATTTCATTAGTAAGCAACAAAGAGAATGAAGAGGAGAAAATTTCAAATGCCTATAACACACGTCACAAGAATAAAGGAACCTTCAAGAAGTTTAAGGGACGAGGAAGCAAGGTAAGCCTATCCAAAATAGAATGATACAATTGTCACAAGATGGGTCACCAGAAAATTGATTGTCTTGACAAACCAAGGAACAAAAAGAGAAACATCGATCAAGCAAATGTTGCCGAAGAAGGATCTCCAAAGATGAACAAGTCCGAAGGATCAGAGATAAGGGACTTACACTACAAAGTCCTTTATTCTAAAGTTTTGAATTATTTTCGTTCATGCTTTGATTTCTAGTACTTGTAGGTTTAACATGCTTTGGAAAAATATTTTTGAATTGATTTGATAAAGTTATAGGCATCCCTCGAGATTGGATTGAGAGGGAGCCCTCACCATTTTTCAAAGATAAGTATC
Organism: Pinus taeda; assembly: GCA_000404065.3. Classification (NCBI taxonomy): domain Eukaryota; kingdom Viridiplantae; phylum Streptophyta; class Pinopsida; order Pinales; family Pinaceae; genus Pinus; species Pinus taeda. The sequence continues at coordinate 3,812 of APFE031144417.1, forward strand.
TTATTCCTAGTATCATCGTTTTTATATTTGGTTTCCTTCTCTTATCTAGATGAGTTTGTATTAGATGCTAATAACATTTCTTTTCATATTTTCCTCGTTTAGGAAAGGCTTGCTAAATGCTCGAGGGCTATGGAGATAACCTCACAAGACTAAGCATGATAGAAGTTCAATTGGAATTGATGTACTATAAGGTTTGTCTAACTCAATGGTATGTCTTAGACTACAAGATTTGTTCTCTTCATGATAAAGGTATATTCATTCATTCTAATAAACTTGCTCTAGATTATTAACAAGCGTTATGTCTAGGACCTTTGAATCATAGAGATTCTTATTTGGGTGATTAATCATTAGATTGAATCTACTCTCATTAAAATGATCATGTTTTTGGAATCCTAATAGGTTCTCTGTAAAAGCCTAATCTAAGGGTATGTCAATACTAATGTGAAAAACCCTAGTCTACTTAGGGTTACTTATAGTGTTGCTAAAATCGTAAAAGCGTGATTTTTTAAATTTCGTGATATATTGGCTGATAAAAACAATTTTTTTTTTTGCTCGATTTTTATGAATTTTTGTTTTTTGTTTTTTGTTTTTTATTATTATTCATGAGGAGGTGACCCAAGCTACCCCTGTCACTAGTAGAGGACGTGGTCTACCTCCTGTAGCTCCTAGTTCTTCAGCTTCTAGAGCACAACGAAGTCTACTACCAACTCCACTGACATCTACATCTAGAGGGGCAAAAGAAATCAGTGGTATTAGACTTTAGTTATTTGGTTCATTTCATTGTATATGACATTATGACTCATGATATGAGATACATTATTATATTTTTTGTTGATATTTTGAGGCTGAGTTGGGAGTCATGAGTCAAGACTTACTATTCAGGACATGATTCACTGTTATGTGTGATGTGGCACAAGAATGATACTAAATATCTTATATATTAGTTCTTTTATCATATTTATGTGTCAATGTATTTATTTTGTGTTGTAGATGCTTTAGATATTAAAAAAATTGAAAAAAAATGAATATTTTTGTATGTTACGATTTTTTCCCGATTTTTACGATTTTTTTCCAATTTTTCCCCGCACCGATTTAATCCCAATACCGATTAGTGCAACATTGGATATTGATGAAATCTAGAAAAGTACTATTCTTTTAATGTTTGAGGTTTTGATGATAATGTCATGTTTAGTATTGTTAGTGAAACCCTAGTCCTTTAGGGTTAGATGGCAATAGATTCGTAGACCTTGACGCATTGGTAAATTAGGGTTTTGAACAAAACCCTTATAATATCTAGAGTAAGCGCCTATGAATGAAATCCTTTGTGTATGAGCCTAATCAAGATTGTTATATACCTAACGTCAAACCGTCAATATACTGATATTTGTGTCTTGGGTTTATCTAATATATTTTGTTATGATATGCTTGTGCATGATTATGAAATCCTAGATATGTATATGTGGTAACCTATTTGTTGATGTTCATAAGTTTTAGGGTTTGTAACTAAGCCCTAGTCGAAGTTTGACATTCTAGGATATGATGTGATGATAAAATATAGGGTGTACAAAAAGGTTGGGTTTGTCATATTGTAGAAATTGTAGATTGTGCTGTGATTGGTTTTGATTGTTGATGCTTAGTGTCTCATGTATGGAATCTAGGGTTTGCATTAAATCCTAGTAGAAGTCTAACATATGAATTGTAAAGTTGTTGGATGCATTGTAGAACTATACTTGTTTGAATTGCTTCTAGGGTTTGTAGTATATTATAGTAGAACTTGCCATATCTTTGAAAGAAATATTTAGGCCCTAGATATAATGAGATTGATATCTTGATAGTTACTAATGTGATATAGGGTTTGTAACAAAACCCGAGCAAGAAGTTGAGTTTTAAATGTATGTGTCTCTTGTTGATTATGAACCTAACTAAATTTAGGTATTTGATATATAAAATCTAATACTTCCAATAATGCTTCTGTATATGTATTTGGTTGTACTTGTTGTTTAAGTCGTGCGGGCACATAATCTTCAAGATGTTGAAGATATTCGTAAGTAAAGTTGATTTGATTGATAAGCATGATAAAGGAAGTTATATGAATCAAGATGACTTTGACAAGAAGGGATGAAGCCATGAAGGATTCTCCGATGCTATGGGAAAGAAGTTGATCTCCCTAAGTTAAGAGGGAGCATGGATAAAAGAAATATCGCAAGTTGAGAGGGAGGGCATATTATAGTCATGGTGGATACCTTGAAGAAGAAATTGGAGAATGTATATTCGGATGTTGTTGAAAGAAGGAAAGAAAGATCCAATTGTAGACCATGTTGCTCCATGTAAAGTAGGAAAGGAAGTTGTATGGTTGAGGAAACTTTTGTCAAAATTCGATTGGGAAGCCTTGTAGTTCTACTGTGATAAATTGTGAAGCAACATCAAGATGTTTGAAGACCCCGAAGGTTTGTGTTTACTTATATATTTGAAAGTTTGTTATTGATTGAGGTTGTGATTGTTCCGGTAAATCTCTCGAAGTTTTGGAAGCATGCTTGATGTTATCGATTTGTTTGATATGGAGAGATTTGATATGTTGAGGCATTGTGTGTAATACGTAATGCCTGGGAGGACATCTGGTCGGCCTATGAGTTGATGTCTAGTTCTCGAAGTAGGGAGGGTGGCATTGGTCATAGAGCTCTGACCTTGCATTACGCACCTAGTTCCCTGGGTTGATGGTTAGCAAGTAAGCCTGATGGTATATAGAGTGGCTGACAACTTTAGTCCATCTTAGTCCCACCCAGATAGATTTCCCTGGTAAGGAATCTAGTCCATAGCATCATGCATGCTGAAACTCTTCATGGTTGATGTGTTTTGAGATCTTCTATGTACTTGTATTTATATGTGTAATTATTAATACCTCCTTAGTTAAAAGAGAGTGTTGAAGAATCAAGAATGTAACTAGGGTTCGGTCTTCATAAATTGTATTTGAATCATAATGAAATGTATTTATCAAAACAAAGAAAAATGAAATTTTATTATTATTATTATGACTTATTTAAGCATGGGTTTGATGCCTGGGTCATCATGTTATAGGTCAAAGTCCCCATTGAGGACTTCTAGTTTTTGTCTTGAGTTTGTAGAGTCATTCTCCATTTTATGAGACCCTTCCTGAACTTCTGAATCATGTAAAAATAATTAATATTGAATAAAATAAGTCATTTGTCACCAAGTTTATGCTGCTGCTTCTAGGTCAAAGTGCTGCTGTTACTAGGGTGAAGTTTCTGCTGCTGCAAGATTGAAGTTCCTGGTCGAGGTCGCTGCTGAAGGGAAGGGCTGACTTGGTGATTGGAGGAAGTTTGTGTCTAGGTGAAAGAGTCTTGGATCATCTTGTGAAACTATTAAAGGAAGAGTTGACTGGGTTTTCCCCTAGATAGGGGTTTTGCTCTGGCTGTCCACCTACATCTGGTGTCTTTGATCTTCGTGTTATGATTTTGCTAATTGCTTGATGAACTAAGATAAAAGAAGAACACAAGACAGTTAATAAGAACATAAGAATATCACAAGTAATTATCAACATAGAGAAAATCTTTCTGCCTTTCTGATTTTCCAACAGTTATATTGTCTCTATAGTTAGAAAAATATACTTACTATGCTCTTAGGAATAGGGTTGTTTCTTTATATATCTTATAGTGGATTTTTTTTTAACAGGCCATTAACAGCTTGAAAAATGTTGATTCAACTGCATTACTGCAGTTTTTACAACCAATCTTGAACATGCTTCTGCACCTGATTGGAGATGGTGGCGAAACCCTTCAGGTTTGTCAAGTTCTAGGTTGGCTATACAAATTTGTGTATTTTCAGCATAGTTCTGGGTCTATATTCGTGCTTTTTCTTCCTGAATGAAAAAAGTTGATGTATTGATTATCAAATCCCCCTGTGGTTTTATTTGATGAATGATGGGAGCAACCATTCTGAGGATTTATCTTGATGCATTTGGAGGTAGAAACATGTTATTAAGTTGTAACACGAACTTCTAATCTTGTTTCACTGGATAAAGAGAGCCTTGCATTCATATCTCACTGCTGCTGAAATGACACATCTCCTGAATTGAGATCAATGGAGGAAGACTGACACATGTTTTGCTTATAAATAAGGCTTGATTCATATCATTTGATAGGCAATACAGAAGATATTTGTGCAGTTTAGTTGTTCTCTAGGTTTCCTGGTTTTGTTTGATCACTGACATGATGTTCACATATTTCTTCCTATATTGCATTCTGATGAAAGGCTTGCAGATCTCAGCAAGGTGGGATATTTCAAGCACACAACTTTTTATTATTATATAAAACTATTGATTCGAACAATAGATGCTGACTATACTGAAGCACCCACAAGTAGAAGTCAACTAGTCCTTAATACATAGGATGTTACTGACTCAGAATAATGGTAGGCTTCATAATATATATTTAGCATTTCTGTATTTTATTGTCTTGCTAAATGATTTTGTACTTCACAGGTAGCTGCCTTCCGTGCTATGGTTAACATTTTGACAAGGTATCATTAACTTTATGCTCAACTTTCACTCTTTTGTGCGAAGACATTTTCCAGTCTTTATGTCTCTGCTTTTAAATGTGCAAAATTCTCAAGGAAAGTGAAGTAGTTTCATTGCAGATACTGAGAAAATCATATGATTTTTGTTTAATTATAAAATATACTATCAATTTCTTTTGGAAGGTCAATTTCTGCTCTTAGAAAAGTAACCAAAGTTCATTTGATTTAATGTGAATGGTATCATTACTCTACTTTTTCATTTCGACTTGAATCTGATATTAGTGGTTGCATGGTACCAGCGTTTTACTTGTCCTTTTAGTATCAATGTTAGGCATTTCTGGATTGTCGTCAGTCTACTGCTCATGAAATCTTATCTATGAAGCTTTCCAGAAAGTGAAATGTGCATTGACATGTTTAGTTTTGCTGGTTGTTTAGTTTGTATTCTCTCCACTAAATGATGCTGACTTTAAATATGAGCTCTCATTCTGCTATATGAGATATTCAGGCTTTGAGTTATGATTCCTACATATATTGTCAATTATTGCCAACTTTACATGATTAAATTATATAACATTGATGACTTAAATTGTAGAATGTGACTAGGTGAGATTTTGGTCTGACTGAAAAGTTCTCATTAGACATTAACATAATACAGGCTAAAAGAATGAAAGAAAGTTGTCATAATAGTTTTGCGTAGTTGCCCAAAAGCGTTAGTGGTAGTGGTATCTGTAGACATGTCCAAGACATCAATGGGGAGTTTGCAAGGCATCTATGGCCCTAATGAGAATGTAACTTGTAGATAATGTAGATCATATTTGATGTCCAAAGGTGACAAATGAGTAGGTCAATGGGACTAGAGAACACAAGTTACATGCAAAATGTTGGAGTACCAAGGCTACTTGTGAAAGCTAAGGGATAAATAGATACAAGCAAAGGTAAGATGAGATAATATAAGATCATTTTACTAATGTCCAACGACTGACCACAAATGTAGGTCAATAGCACTGTTGCTGCACAAACTATCAGGCCTAGTAGATAGGCTAAAGCTAGAGGGCACAAAAACACACTGGGACAAAGGCCCACTATCACCACAACTTGTGTCCCCTTCTCTTCTCGGATTTTCATCGATGGCAGGAGTCCTAGTATCCCTCACTTTTGATCGGTGTTCCTTGGATACCTTTTAAGTGAGGCAAGGAGGCTCATTCAATGGAAAGGTTCAATGCAAATATGAGCTTTGGGAGAAGCTAGGAGGACCTTCCAAGAAAAACCCTTTGAGAGGAAGATTGCCCGAGGCCTAGGGTTGAGATATTTGACGAGATAGAACTACATCCACGCTCCAAGTTAGACAAGAGAAAAGGTTTTATATGATATACTTCAATAAGTACTAAAGTATGAGCCTTCAAGAAATCCCCAAGTTGAAGGGAAACATCAAGGGTTCCCACTTGGTGTGATAGCTAGGGCATCAATTTTCTTGATATTCCGTCGTCGAAATTTGTTCAAAATTTGTAGATGCCTAGAGGAGGCAATAAGGGAAAGGCCTATCGATTAAGAATTCAAAGTGCACTCCTCTAGAGAATTTCGCACCAAGCCCTGGTGAGGCTTCCTTAGCCTTAAAAGGACGAAGAAAAGGAGCGATAAGGGGGAGATTAAAGAATGATTTCTCAAGTATGTGTGATCCCCAAGGATGTACGAGTAGTGCCTAGCAATTGGGGCGATTAGAGTAAAAAGTGATCTCGATTTGAGAACTTCACTCCTCGAGGAGAGCTAAAGGCAGTTTCACTAGCCCTAATGGAGGCAACTTCATAGCTACTCTAGGAATTTATACTTTGCTGGCGAGAATAAATGGAATTTCTTGGATGCAATATACAAAACAACCTCTAGAAACATTCATTCATTCATTATCCATGAGTAACACATTTAAAATTTCCAATAGCTTCAATGTTCTAACAAAATTAGGTTACATTAAAAACCATAGACAATATTCCACGTATTAGACATTTATTTGATCATAATTATAGCATTAAACAACACTTACAAGATAATGAAGAATATATCCATCCATCAAATTGCCAGAGAGAAGCTCCAAGAGAGAAATCGATTTTTTCCAAATGTCAAAATGCATTAGATTCATCCAAATTACTCCACAAATATGCAGGCCAAAAATATCTAATGAGGCTAGCTGAAAATCCAAAGTGTGATGCTGTCAACTGAGAGTAAGCCTCTCTTATTTATACAAGACTCATAAGTTCAAATTTCCGTTGAGCAAGCCCCTGACGTGTTAAAATAAGGTAGCAAACCCTTGGTTACAAGCCAACCAAGATAGCCTTAACATTAATTATTATTTTATTTCTCTTTTAGCCTATGTAAATAATGGAAAGTGCTTTCCATTGCTAGCGCTGAGGCCTCATGTTCTGGGGACGAGAGTGATGACCTGAAAAATAATGGATGAGGGATGCCCTCTAAATGCTGTAAAATATCTCCAAACCCCAATTTGGGCTCCGTGTGCTCCAAATGGGTCTCAAAATGGTCCAAGATCATGTTGATGCTCCATCAATGACGGCTAGAAGATGACACATGCCCTCCCATGTCTCCCTGAGAGAGACAAAACCTCCTTCGGGCCCTGGATCAATTGCTAAGAGTCAGGTGCAATGTGTAGCAGACTGGGAATACGGTCCAAGTGCATCATCGTCTCTGTATAACTGAGGCATGAACAAGTAATGGGGTGGTGTTGAAGAAGCCCATGGTGTAGCAATCAATGCTCTGCATGGTTGGAGGCCCACAACTCTCAACGCTCACCATACAAGTGACATTATGACCCTCTAAAGGGCTTGGATCCCATATAGGGAGGCCAAGTACAAGATGAAGACCCACTTGCAATCCTGTATAAGATCCAATGTGTCGCCTCACCTTCCAGTACAATATTTCGTTAGTGCAATTGAGTAAATATGCTTGCTAAACGAAGGGATAAGTGGACACTTCATGGTGGTATCCTCTTCCAAATGGGCTTTGAATATGTACTAATGTTACCTTCCTTGACAAGAGAGGTTAATAAATAACCATATTAGGTGGTTTCAACCTCTTAGGGAATTATAGTTCCATGGTACATCCATCAAGTGGCCACTGTGATGTGAAATAATGATGGAATAGAGTGGGGGTGCAATAGGGAAGGCACCAAGCCACATGCCATGGTACAAGGGTAGCTATGATGAGGGAGGCCCACACCTTGGGTGTATGAATGTAGGAGGGAGCAATCGTGGTACATGAGATATCGCGGCCTTTGTTTTTCCACGCTTCTTCATATGCCTTTTGCCTTTTATTGATTTTTCTTCATTTTACTACTCGGGGTTGAAGTAGATGAGAGCATGATGAATAATATATAGCAGTGAATACCCCCTCAAGGTGGGGAACTTCATTGCCCACTAGGGGTTGGGATAATCATGGGTTCCTTAATGATGAAAGGCGCAGTCATAAGGGCCCTAGGAACCAGGGTGATGGCCATAATGATAGGGGGTGGACTTCATGTTTGGATTTTTACCACGTGCTATATTTTATTGTCTCTGCCATCTTTTGCATTTTGTGGTACATTTTCTGTTGTATGTGGCCTTATTATGCTTTAATCTTTCTTTTTAGCTGTGTCAACCTCCGGGGCATCGTTCCAGGCCTAATCGAATGTGTGGACAAGTGGGAAGGGGAGTTAACACCTTGTGAATCTAATGGACAAATGTGGACCCAGAGGGGGAAAATGTGTAGAGAGCTTCTATTGAGTGGAGGGGAGTGAGATATATGGTATCGAGAAGTAGGACTACACAACCAAAATTAGGGTTTCCCCTGTATTTCCACTCCTAAAACTAGTAGCCAATAAAGGATATTCCACGAGAGTAGGATACAAGATTAACCACCAAGTTGAGGTAAGGGAACAAGAGTACGACCAAATCCCTTTCTTTCCATCGAATCTCCCCACTAATCCATGTCCAAATGTGCCCAAGAAAAGCAACTGTAAACACCCAATTACATAATGAAAAGTCATACCTTTGGACTTGGATGGCCCACCTTCAAACATAAGATCATGACAGATGAATGAGGGCATATAATGGTTGGGTCAGGTGGTGGAGAATAGTAGCACATTGAGTTATTAGGTGGTTGCAAGGGGCTGCTCGCTGTCGGCTGAAGACAAATCTAGTAGAAAATTCTCCTATAGGGGTCACCCACTAGTGGTGGGTAACAAAGCATCTCTAAAGGGGTTGGAAATGTTATGAATAAAATATTCATAAACATCAATTAATAAATAAAAATTAAATAACCAATATTAATACTAATGATTAATCAATTAAATTAATTAATGTCCCACTAATTATGAAGGGACATTGGTTCTTCTCAACACTTTGGTCCTCCTATTCATAATAGCCATTATCAATGGACATTGGTTCTTCTAAACATGTCCGAGTCAACAATTCTTCCTTCAATGATTTTATGAGATGATCCACGATTCCTTGACCTAGACACAAACTTCCTCCAATCACCAAGTCAGCCTTTTCCTTCTTCTGTAGATGATAACCTTCCAGCAACAACTTCAACCTAGATGTAGCCACAAAACTTTGACCCAAAAACTTCGACCTAGTAACTTTGACCTAGTAGCAACAATAGAGCTTTGACCCCAGCAGTAACCCAATAACTTCGTAGGAATGAGAGAGAGAGAGATCAATGTGGAAAAATTCGAAGTTAGGATTAAATCAACAAGGTTCTAGAAATTGAAAAAGTCGTTAAAATCAGGAGGTCTTTGAAAAAGTCGGCAATATTAAAAAAATACAAAAATATTCATTGTTTCTAAATTTTTTTAGCATCTATATTATCCACAACATCAAATAAATGCATTTCCACATAAACATGAAAAGAAAGCTAATATATAATATGTATATGAATTCTAGTGCTACATCACATATCAAAACAATGAATCAAGTCCTGAATCTTGAGTCTTGTCTCAGTGTCAACTCTCAAGAGTCAAAATATCAACAAAAAATATAATAAATGTATATCATGAGTCATTTACATGTCATAAAGTAATCCGTCACTGATCTTCTCTGCCCCTTTTATGGGAATAGGGAATGGCTTTGCCTTTTCCTCTAAAGGAAGAAGGCCTTGCCCCTAGGGCTACAAATAGACTCTGTCGTTCTCTAGAAGCCAATAAAAGAGGTGGCCTTTATTGTCCTCTACTGCTGCCCATCCTAGATTGTGTCACCTCCTCCTCCTCATCCTCGTCGTGCTCTGCCTCCTGACCCTGCTCCTTCTCCTCCTCCTTTATTTTTGGCTCTCCTTCCCCAACAACTGCTACCTACCCTGCCGCTAGTTCCTCTAGATCCACATCTAACTAATCAGGGATTGAGTCCATGGCCGACCTCTCAGTCTCGACCCTCCAAGCAGTGGTATCAATATTGTCCAATGAGATGGCTTCCACATCAAGAGTTTTCTGAAGTTGTCTCACCCACAATCAAAGATTGTAGTAGATGTAGACCATGTCATTGAGGTGTTGGGACTCTAATCTGTATTAGGGTCATAGATTGTAGATGAATACTTGGAAAATTTAAATACTAAAAATAATAAAATGAATTCAAAAATCTAATTTGATTTTTTTTTTACATGTTGCGCTTTTTGCTGTGTATTTTGTCAATTACACTCCAGTTGCGCTCATGCCCAGAGGAATTGCATGTTTGGCTGAGAACTCAAATGGAAAGCTTTTGGATATGGGGTACTCTGCCACCATAGCTTGTCCACCAAGCATCTACAAGTTAAAAGAAAAATGAGAAACATAAAAAAAAGTTAAAAAATTGAATTTTTAAACTTGAAGCAAATTATGAAGAGACAATGAATTATGAAATTTGAAAGTTGAAAGTTGAAACAAACTGAAGCTTACTTGGCATTTTGGTCATCCTATTCATAGTAGCCATGGTAAAACCAAATGTGCCACCTGCCATCCTATATATCTCATAGTTTTAAAACTTGGTCGGTTTGACTCAAAATCATCCTGGTTGATTGAGCCATACCCCTTCCTGGACCAACTAGGTCAATTATTTGCTTTGGCGCCTAGTCTGTTACTGAACCGACCGAGTTGGTCACCCATTCGGTGGGTTCAGTAATGTACCGATCAGACTAACCAGACTGACCGAGCTTGACTCAAATCGGTTGGTCTCGACGCAGGAAAAAAGGCAGGTTGGGTAGACTTGAAATCATTTTTTTTTTGTTTAAACAATTTCCTATCCCCTCTACCCTCCGATGCCTATAAAGGTGACCCAATCCTCTCATATTGTTCGAAAATATAACTAGGTTCGGTCTTCATTTAATGTATTTGAGTCATCATGAAATGTACCTCTTAAAAGAATAAAGTAAAGAATTATTATTACTATTATTATTGTGACTTGTTAAAGCATAGGTTTTATGGTTGGGTCACCATGTGTTAGGTAAAAGTCCCCATTGAGGACTTGTAGGATTTATTTTGAGTCAATAGAGTTGTTGTACTTTTAAAGCGACCCTTCTTGGGCTTTTGAATCATGTAAAAAGGTTAAGTATTGAGTCAACTATAATTTATGTATCCTCCACATCAAGTCGGCCTAGAATAGATGAAGTCAAGGACACTAATTCGGCCTCACATGGAGTCTATAAATGCAAGCAAATTAAATTCATTTGGAACATACTCTCTCACAAGAAGTTTGATATCTCTTGTAGCTGGGAAAAGTGCAAAGTGTGAAGTCGGGAAGCCAAAAGAAGTGCGAGTTGGCTGGAGTCTAAGGAGAAGAACAAAATCGAAATTTTGGTGCCTCTCTCTCTCTGTTTCGTGCCCTAGATTGGGAGATCGAAGTCTTCCAAGTTTCACTATTGTCGGAAGCTAACTGATGTTGAAAGCTGCTGCCTAGTGAAAGTTGCTGGAAAGGGGTCGAAGATCTCGGAGGTTGACTTGCTGTGGAGGGAAGTTCTAGTCTTTGTTTAGGATGAAGAATCTCAAAGAATATTATTGAAAGGAAGAACTTCTTGACTGGGTTTTCCTTTGGAGGGGGTTTTGCCCTAGCATAGTGTCTACATTTGGTGTCTATTATTTTATGTGCTACTCCTTTGTTAATTGCTTGATGAACTAAAATAAAGAAGATATAAAGAATCGTAATAACAATAAACATCACAAGTAATTATCAAGAATAAGAAAATCCTTCCGCCTTTCTGATTTTCTAACACATATTTCCTCAAAACTATTTCACTGCATTTATGTGAGCATTTGTGAGGAGTTTGGGAGGAGTTGGTGTTGGTTCCTGGAGCAACATTGAGGAGGTTCTTTGGTGATCTTGGAGCAACATTAAGGAGTTGCTTTTTGGAGCAATGTTGGTTATGTGTTTTTGTTCTGATCTCTATGTTACATGTATTGGACAGTGCACTCGGTGCCATTTTGATATAATAAATATATTCACGAGCGTGCTTTGATCAAGAGTTGTCTTCTCTCTATTATTCTAATTCTTTGAGTTTGGGAACATGAATGAAAATCTTAAAAAATATGGGTTTTCATTAAAATTAAATATTTAATGTACTTTTTATATAGATGGAGTCAGTGGAATAAACTGGTCCGACTTGAACTGTTTTAGAGTCCGAGTCAAAGTTTACCATCGACTAGTTATGAGTCCGAGTTATAGTTTTAAAGCTATGATATATCTCCATTTCTTTAGAAATATCTTCATGTTCTTGCTCAAATCCCACCATCCTCTCAACACAAGTGAGGAATCCATCCATCACCTCGACATCAAATCTGAAACCATAGGAGTAAGAAAATGCGGGGTTGAGGTAGATACTTGTAGCATGAATGGGGCAATGGAGGGTATTGTTCCATCGCTCGTCAATCTCTCTCCATATGACTTGTTGTTTCTCTAAGCCCTCACCTTCCTTTATTCATAATAAGCACGAATGGCTTCTTTGGCCGTATCCATGGCCTCATACAAGTAGCCCATTGCGGGCTTGTCTCCATTAACGAACCAAAGAAACCTTACAAAAGGTTTTGAATCGACAGATACCTCCTCTACTCCTACCCAAAAGCTTTGATAATATGAAACTAGTTTGCATATGCCCTCTCCCTCTCATTTGCGGCTTATAGAATAAACAAGCCAATCTTGTGAAGGAAACATGCTCCTCACATCCCATATAGAATTCAACAGAGATTGAAGAGATATGAAAGAAGTGGCAAATCGTGTAATGGTGGGATGCACCAACTCTTTGTTGTTGGTGAATCTTCTCATCAAGCTAAGCACAAAGGCATGACTATATATAAATTTTGTTATGCTCCTGGATGATTCAACAATATCCCTCACAAGAGAAATCTTACCTATATCCTCCAACATCAAGTCAATAGAATGAGCAGCACAAGGTGTCCAAAACAAGTTAGGATACCTCTCGATAAACAACCTGCCAGCAACAACATAATTTGTGGCATTGTCCGTTATGACTTGGACAACATTTTGTGGACCTACTACCTTAATGAAGATGTCCAACAATTCACATAATAAACATGCATCTTGAATGTGTGCAGATGCATCAACAAATTTCATAAACATTGTCCCCTTGGGACAACTAGCCGATAAGTTAAGAAGGGTCCTACCCTTCACGTTAGTGCAACCATCTAACATGATTGTGCATCCAGTGTGTTCCCATGATGCCCTAAACTCCTCCAAGTGCCATCAACCTTTTTAGCTTGAAGAAGAGGTCCTCTCAACTCTGCTAAGGTAGGGGCTCTGTACCCTAGGCAATGACAACAACAACAACCACATCAAGCATAGGTTGGTAGAATGGGTTTGTCTTGGCAATGTTGAAAGGAACATCACTCCATAGAAGACACTTACTGACCAACCTGTCAGTGTCTGCCTTTTCCTTTTTTTTTTAGTGTTGATTTGATGCTAGGTTGTGCACCGGGTGTGGTTCTAGGAACAAAAAAAGATGTGAAAGTTGAGGGGTTGGGACATGTGGGTGTGGAAGGTGATGCTGAAGAATCACTCTCAGTTATCCCCACTCTTGAGGCCCCTACAAGTTGGATTTTTATTGCTTCCTTGGTGTCTTTGCCCTACTCTTTTTCCATCAACGATTTAATGTCCTGCCAGATGATTTCTGGAGATGGATTTGGGAAAAGTTCTATATTTTACCCCAGATAGAATTTTAATCTGTTGACATCCCCTGACATATAATTGCCACACAACTTGCAAGTGAAATACTTTCTATTGAGCCCCCCAGATTCGGGTATAGTATCATCAGGTTCACCATATTCCCACATATGGTCCAAATGCCTCTGCATTTTGTTTGAAACTTTGGACTTGAATTTGGACTTGGGCACAAAAAAAATTGAAAAAAATTAAAAATTGCCCATCACATAAGAAACAAACACAAATATTATTGTTGATAATAAATTCTAAATGCCTCTTCTCACTCACTTGAACACACTCAAATTCACTAAACAAGGGTTTGAATTTTTGTCATTTGATTCTTGAAAGTTAAATGTTGAAGTTTTGATTCAATCTAGACTCTGAACAGTTTTTTGATTCAAATTTCTAAGCAAAAATAAACTAAAATCAAAATAATAGAAAGATTTAAGAAGCCATTTGTGTAACGAAGACTAAGAGAGAAATTAAAAAACATACTTGGCAGCAGCAAATGGGCACCTTGAACCACTAATGTTGAGCAGTGGACAAATCTCCAAATCCACACCACAAAAATAGCAAATCTCCTCCTCTTGGGCAATGGCAAACACCTCCTCTCTCCACAGGGATGAATGGCAGCAAGCGGAGTGAAAAATGAGTGTTTTTTTTCCCTTTTCCCTCACTTATCCGTTGCCTGGGTGGGCTCCATGAATTTGGATCGAATCTCAATTTAATCCCAACTTGTTCGATTTAGTCTCTATGTTTTCAACTGGGAAAAATTTCCAAAAAGTTAGTTGATTGAATTGGCTAGTCTGAAAAATTGAACTTTGCTGATTTAATCATGACTTTTTGGCGACTTTTTCCACACTGGCAAAGATAGCCCAAAACTTCGACTTTTATCCGTCTCCAACACCGCTCCTTCTTCCCTTGAATTTTACACTTTTTATGCTTCTTCTGCTTGTATATCAAACTTGTGAGTGGATACTCCAAATGAATCGAACTGCACTGTATATATACCCTTTTTTGTTGGTCAAATTACCCTTATGTAGGCCAACTTGATCAGGTAAGGGCCAATTTGGTTTGGAGGTGACAAGTGACTTATTTTACTCAATAATAATTCTTTTTACATGATTCAAAAGCCCAAGAAGGGTCTCATTAAATGGACAATGTCTCTAAGGACTCAAGACAAAACCTAGAAGTCCTCAATGGAGAACATGATGACCCCAGTATGAAACCCATGCTTTAATAAGTCATAATAATAATAATAATAATAAAGTTTCTTTTTCTTTCTTTTGATAAATACATTTCATTATGACTCAAATACAATTATGAAGACCGAACCTAGTTACATTTTTCAACAAGAAATAGTGATGGACTTCATTGATGGGCTACCCAAGTCAAATGGGAAGAATAAAATCCTTGTGGTTGTAGACCAGCTCACTAAATATGCACACTTCATGGGCATAAAAAGTCAAGATTCAACAAAACAAATTGCCGGAATATTTTGCAAAAATAGTTACAAATTGTATGGGTTTCCAAAGATCATTGTTAGTGATCGAGATGCCAAATTTAAGGGAAACTTTTGAAAAGAGTTCTTTAAACAAATTGGGAGATCCCACGACATGAGTTCTCAGCCTACCACCCCCAAATAGATGGGCAAACTGAAATTGTCAGTAAATGTTTGGAAGCATATCTTCGTTGTTTTATAACTGGCAAATAAAACAAATTGTCTGAATGGTTACATCTGGTAGAATGGTGGGGCAACTCCTCTTATCACACCTCAGCAAAAATGACACCATATCAGGCTTTCTACAGTTATGAATCTCCTAAATGCTACGTTACCGGATCCGCGGGGGGCAAGTGGAGAAACCTCGGATCCTCGAATCCGAAACGGGTACGGGTACGGATACGGTGGGATCCATACTATCAGTTAACAAAATGTTCATGTCGCAGTTCAGGTGGGTTTGGATCCTTAGTTAACAGTTAATAACTCAGTTAATTGAAATTTTTTTCTGGTTTAACGTCTAGTTTAACTGCTAGTTTAGCTGGAAGGATTTCTATAAAAGGCCGATAGTGAAATCGGTTTTAGCATGGGCGAGTTTAGTTGGCAGCGTCGTGGGAGAGCAGGCATCTGTGCGGCTCCTCTGTGCTGCGTCGTGGGTCAAGCTGTGCGGCGTTTTTTGCGCTGAGTCGTGGGTCGAGCAGAATCGACGGAGCAGGTGAGCCATCCTCAAGTTTTCCGTGGGCGTCGTGGTTCGGGCAGAGGAGCAAGTGTGTGCGTCGTGTGTCTGTCCCCGTGGGCGTTGTGGGTCGAGCAAAGTTGCAGGTTGCAATCGTGGGCGCTGTGAGTCGAGCAGAGTTACATGCGGTAGGTGTTATTTTGTGTTTCATTTTGATTTTTTTTTATTTTTATAACAGATATACGTTATATAACAGATATACGTTATTTTGTGTTTCATTTTAATTTTAATTTTTTATTTTTATAACAGATATGCGTTATTAACTTATTTATAAAACCAGGGTTATGTGCGTACCTTTATAATATTTTTTGTATAATGATATTTTAAATATTTTTTTTTATAAATAAATGTTATATAGTTATCGCCAAGTATTTTTTTTATAAATAAAAATTAAATATGGTAGGCCGTGTTCTATTTTAATTTTTATAAGTTATAACATATGATATACGTTATATCATATATGATATGGTTAAAAGTTAAAACTTTAAAATTAAAATATTTTTTTTATAAATAGAAATTAAATATGGTAGGCCCGTGGGCCGTAACTTGTAAGCTATATTAATAAAAAGTTAACTTGTAAGCTATATTAATAAAAAGTGTAAGTTATATATAAAAATTAAAAAAGGGAACTTGTAAGTTA
>APFE031144417.1:40082-71762 GCA_000404065.3 Pinus taeda
GGCTTTGATTATATTATGACCCCTTAGACTCCTATATATAGAAAGGAGGTCTTGTCATTTGTATCATCCAAGAATTGTTCATTTGTGTAATTGCCCCCTAGAAGAGGCTGAATTCTAAGCCGTTGATCTATCTTTTCTATTTTTTTGTGAGCTGGTTTCATAACACTGCACCACTAGCAGAAACACCAAGAACATTTATCAAATGTTGGTTTCTAATATTTGTCCACCCATCTGATACAATGGAAACCCCACAATATACCAACTTATTTGTAAAATGTGTCAAAGCTCTTTGAACGTTTGCTTTTTTTCACTTTCTAATAACACTGTTCTAGCTTTTTCATAGTTGGGGGACTTGTATCTTTTTGGGGCTTCATTGATGGCCTTTACCATTTCATGCCAATAGGGAGAGTGAAGCACATTGAATGGTACACCGCAAGCACAAAGAAATCAGATAGTCTTTCCATCCACATCATCCCTCCCAGCAACATTAAGGAAATCCCCTATCGTTCTTTTACCTGTAGAGCTTCCAAAAGTACCATGAGGAGATGAGCTACCAAATCTAGAGGTTGCACTTGATTCAGAATGAGTTTTTTGTTTCTTGCTCTTTTGTTGTGCAACCTCCTCTATTTGGATGTATTTTCTTCTCTGTTCAAATGAAATGTTTGGGCAATTCGTATCCCCACAACACCCTTTTATCATCATTGTCCATCACCCCATAAAGATGCCTCCTTACACGGGTATATGAACCGCAAAATGGTTTTCCTCCATGACAACTGTGAGGGCACAAAAATTTGTAGCTTCCACCACCCTTTCCTCCTTCAATTTTGGTGACATAGTTCCACAAGGGTGTTAATGCAGCTTTCCCCTCTAAGGTTTTAGTTTCCCCTTCAGGTTCAACTTCATCCCCTTCCTCTTCAAACCCTTCCTCCTCATCATACATTGGGTCACTTATATTGGGACCACTGTCTTCTTGTGCTTCTTCCCTTCTATTTCTATCCCCCCTTGCCATCATTAAAACTAGAAGTGGAATGATACATAGAAGCCAAAAGAACACCATCTTGGAATATGGATATAGGTGGTGGACAACGTGGAAGTAAATGAGCAAGTAGAAACAATGGGAAAGAGTAGGAGAGGGAGGAGAAAAAAAAAAAATGTAAGAAAAAAATAAGGGAGTTTGGGGTTTGCACTTACCTCTTTAGCTCTTGTAGATGAATTCCTCCAAGCTCCTCTTCCTTCACTCCTCCTGGCTCCTCTTCCTTCACTCCTCCAAGCTCTCCTCTTTTCTCCTCTCTTCTCTTCCCCAACTCTCATAAACTCAAAGTGAGAAAATGAGAGATGAATGAGGGCTTTAATCCTTTCAATCCTCACCTTAACCGAAGGTGGACCCATCCCCAACAAGTCAACATACACAAAAATAAAAAAAATAAAATAAAAAAAAAACAAAGATTTTTTGGCCGTGTGGCAGAAATGGAGGAAGCTTGTATGGAATCGTACGCGATTTGTACGCTTCGTCCTCCGAAGTGCTGCGCTTTGTACGTCCGAAGCACTGTACGAAACGCGCTTCAGAATAATCGAAATGCACTTCGAGCACATGCTTCTAGAATTTCTAGGAAGCGTGTTTATTAGTACAAAACGTGTTTCAGACGACGCTTCCCCTACGCATTTGTACAGATCGTGTTTCGGGGTTTAGATCCCGCGGGGGAGGGGGGGGGGGGGTGTTTCCTGCAACACTGGCGCTACTTGTCGAGTCGGCCCTGCCCCAGAAAACATGTCTATTCGCACTGATGTGGACAATATAAATAAAGGATAATTTGAGCTCAAATGGAGAGACACAATTCGCTTGATTGGTTCTGAAATTTCACTGAGGGAGGGCCGAAGTCTAAGATTGAAGAAGGATTTTCTTGAAGTCTGATTTTTGAAAATTCTACCTTATTACATCTATTGTTGAAAATTTGTTTCTAGTCCCTTGCTGATGATTTTGGTGTATAGAAAGGAGGGTTTGACTTGGCATTTAGAGGGTCGATGTCTATTTATGGTCATGGGTCTTGGTTATCTTACTGTGAATTGATTCTATAAGAAGAGAATTTTTTCTGGGTTTTCCCCTTGGAGGGGTTTTGCCCTTGCTTGGAGCCTATATCTTGTGTTCACTATTTTTCTTGTGATCTTCACGTTTTGTACGTTGATAATTGTTTGATGAAGAAGAACATAATTAAATTAATAAGAAGCTAACAAATTTCACAAGTAGTGATAAATGAAAGAGAAGTCTAGTCTAAATTGTAATCCTCTCGATTTCTCAAAATGGTATTAGAGCTAAGGTGTGGCAAAGGAGGCTTGGAGATCATATACTGTTGGCATTTGAGCTGATACATTTCTAAAGGAATTCAAATCTCCCTCAATGAGGTCCAATGTATATATATTCTGTGGCTCGTTCTAGTTAAAAGAAGAAGAAGAAGAGGAAGAAGAAGAAGAAGAAGAAGAAGAAAGAGGCCCGCTAAGCAATGCACCAACCTTTCTTATGATTCGAATGGTATTCTCAGCAAAACGGTTCGTAAAGTATTCTCCATGGAGAATGTGTATGAAGGTTCGCAAGACATTCCCTATAGCTATTGCAAATTTCAGTGGCTCAATATTTAAGTTCTGGGTTCGATCCATGAACAATTTAATCACACTACAGTGACTTGTATATTGTATCTTTGAGTAGTTTGCATTATCCCTTGATTCGTAATGGTCGCATTTGCAAATTCACGATGGTTACATGTTAAAGTGGTTCGTTTTGTCTCACATACCTACACAATAGTTCGCCTACATAATAAAGGATTTGGCTGCTTGGATCAAAGTTTGGTGGATCTTGGCTAGTGTTGACGAGCTTTTGTATTGGCAAATTGCTGTGGATTGAACGAGACTCTAGGCATTGTTACCCGTCGCCGGCGGGTGACCCCTATAGGAGAAATTTTCTCCTAGATTTGTCTTCATCTGGCGGCCAACAACCCCTTGCAGCCAATTGATAGCTCGTTGTGCCACCATTCTCAATTTATCCAAGGTGATCCAACAATTTGGCCACTCACAATGCCACAGACTAGATTCCCGACTAGGGCAATATGTCCTTGTGGGACTAAGATGGACTAAAGCTTTCAACCTCTCTAGGCACCATCAAGCTTACTTGCTAACCATGAACCTAGGATCCAGGTGCGTATCCGAGGTAAGAGCTCCATGACCAATGCCACGCTTCCTACTTCGAGATCTAGACATCAACAAAGTCCCGACCAAATGTCCTCCAAGAAAATGTGTCTCACACACAAAGCCTCAACAAATCTCTTCCAATCTTTTATCATCATCAACAAGATTAGTAATATCAACTAATCAAGCATGCCTCTAAGATATTCAAACTTCTTATTAGGAAGAGACTTTGTCAGTATATCAACTACTTGATCGTCTGTCGGGATAGACTGTAGATTCATGATCCCATCCTGCAACAAGTTCTTAATGTAGTGGAACTTATTGTTGATATGTTTTGTCCTAGCATGAAACACGAGATCTTTTGTCCTAGCTTGAAACATGGGATCTCCAGACATCTTGATGCAACTTGGATTATTACAGTTTATCATAGTAGGATCCAGAGGCCTCATGAACAAATCTGTCAGAAGCTTCCTCAACCATACAACCTCCTTTCCTACTTCACATGCAACCACATACTCTGCTTCAACACTACTCAAAGCAACATGATCTTGCTTTCTACTAATCCATGAGATCATGGAAAATCCCAAACTAAAGCATCCATCTGTAGTGCTTCTTCCACCGGTCTCACTGCCACCCCAATCAGAATCTGTGAAGCCAATCAACTTGACTTCCTTGCTATCGTGCTTTCGGCAGTGATGTATAGTGCTACAAAGATATCTCAATATATGCTTGGCAGCTATCCAGTGATCAGGACGAAGCTCCAACTGAAATTGACTAAGAATGTTCATAGCAAAGCATATATTTACCAGATACATTAGAGAATCCACCAACTAATGATAAGAGGTAGGATCTACGAGACTTGAGTCAGGGCTCCTCAACTTCTTGAGATTGGTGATCAGAGGAGTTGTCATGGACTGGGAATCCATCATCCCAAATTTCTGCAACAACTTGATGATATACTTCCCTTGCCTCAAATATATCTCCCCAGGGTTTTGCCATACTTCCAAACCTAGGTAATAATGTATCAGTCCTAGATCCTTCATCTCAAATTCGGTTGCCAACATCTTCTTGCGTTCTTGTATCCTTCACTCCACACCTGTAATGAATAGATCATCCACATACAGTAGAATAATGACTAGCTCATTACCCACAACCTTGATTTAGAGAGTTTGATCAACAAAACTCTTCACGAACACAATTCTTAGAAGGTATGCATCCATTCTTGCATACCATGCGCTAGGAGCTTGCTTCAAACCATATAGGGCCTTCTTGAGTCTACGAACATGAGTATCTTTGCTATTTAATTCAAAGCCTTCAAGTTGTTCAATGTATACTTTCTCATCGATGCTCGCATTCAGAAATGCTGTCTTTAGATCCATTTAATGGATATTCCATTCTAGTGTAGCAACCAATGAAACTAAAGATCTAATGGTAGTACACCTTACAGTGGGTGCAAAGGTTTTCTCATAATCTATGCCTTCCTTTTGAGAGAAACCCCTTGCAACAAATCTAGCTTTGTATTTGTCTATACTTCCATCAACAACGTGATTGATCTTGTACACCCATTTGGAGGTGACAACTGATTTGTCACTAGGTCTAGGAACAATTTCCTAAACCCCATTCTTCATGATGGATTGTATTCTTTCCGCATTGCCCTCTTCCATATTTCTTGATGAGAAACTTCTTCAAATGTAAATGGTTCAACTTTAATTAGTTTTGTCATATATCCAGCATATCTAGAATATCCTTTCGGCCTTTTACTTTCTCTAAAGGTTCCTTTCGTAGCTCCATGTCGTTCAACATCTTCAAGAGTAGCTTTTAACCAATTTGGCGTCTTCCTCGTATTCGGTATGATCACAGGTTGAATAGGCTCACTTGGTCCTTCTTTTTCTTCTTCTTGAATTATAGATAGATTGTCTTGTTGTACTTCTTCTTCTTCGAATATAGGTTTATCTTCGTCATCAAAATCAATAGGAATGTCGTTGGATCTTTTGTAGGCATGATTTTTATCGAGTATAACGTCCCTTCTTACTTTGATATGTCTTCCTTCTTTGATGTAGATTCTATATGCCTTTGAGGAGAGACTATAGCCACTGAAGATCCCTTTGATGCTTGTAGAATCTAACTTCTTTCGTTTGTCCTTTGGAATGTGGATATAGGCAGGACTCCCAAAGACTCGAAGATGGTCCACACTTGGTTTCTTCCCTGTGAATGCTTCCTTAGGTGTCATATTCTTAAGAATTCTATGAGGACTTCTATTTTGAAAATATACCGTTGTCATTGCTGCTTCTCTCCATAGAAATTTTGTTAAGCCTTGATCAAGGAGCATTGTTCGTATACCTTCTTCAATTGTCCTATTCTTTCTTTCGACAACATCATTTTGTTTGGGATAGTAGGGAATAATAAGCTCCCTCTTAATTCTTGCATTCTTTACAATATGCAATCAATTCTTTAGAAGTGTATTCCCCACCATTGTCGGATCTCAAAGTCTTTGTTTTTTCTTTTGGTTAGGGTTTACACTTCAGATCTAAGCTCCTTGAATTTTTCAATACTTCATCCTTTTTCTTGAGAAGGTAGAGCCATGTCTTTCTAGAGTGATCATCAATGAATGTTACATAGTGAAGATGACCTCCAAGGGATTTGTGAGACATAGGCCTACACACATCAAAATGAATGAGGTCTAATGTTTCTTTAGACCTTGTTTCACAATTTGAAAATGGTTTTCTTGTTTGTTTACCCAAAGAACATCCCTTGCAAACTCCTTCGCGATCTTCTTTGATGTTGAGGATGCCATGAACTAGTTGATTAAGAGTGGGAATAACCTTGTTGTGAAAATGACCATATCTTCTATGCCATGACTCACATTATGTAATGACTTTATGTAAGCTTCCTTCATGAACACCAATAACTCTAGCTTTATTAATACTTGAATCTTTTCCCCGAAGCAAGACCTTTCCATCAACAAAAGCAACTCTATCCGCTTTAGCTTCTAAGTAAGAAACTGAAAGCAAATTCTTTTTCAAACCGGGAACATATAGTATATTGTTGAGATGTAGTTTAGATCTATTCTCCAGCTTCAAAGATGTTGATCCTAGGCCTCTAACAACATAGCTTTTGTTGTCTCCCAATCCACTGCATGACAAGATGGTTCCTTTGATAGAGTTTGAAGTTGTTTACTTTCCCTTGTCATATGACTTGATGCTCCACTGTCAATGAGCCATGCATTATCATCATTAAGTTAACTTGAAAGTGCAACTAAGAACCCTTGACTTTTGACCTTGTTGAATAAGTAGTAGAAGATCTTCTTGATCCAACTTTCTGCAATATTGTATCCCATTCTTATCACTGAGGGAGTAATCATTTCCTTCAAGCCAAAGAAGTGATCTTCTATCGTTGACCTTAGCTCTGATACCATGTTGAAAAATCAATGCTAGTAGAGTTAGGGTTAGATTTATCTTTCTTGATAATTGCTTGTGAATTATGTTGGCTTCTTTTACTTCTTTGTTATATTATCTTTCATCAAGCAATTACGAAATTATGTGTGAATGAAGATCACAAAAACACAAGACACAAGATGTAGGCACTCTGCCAAGGCAAAACCTCTATCTTGGGGAACACTTAGTCAAAATCTCCTCCAATAGCTTTCTCGAGACTCTTCAACCTAGACACAAACCTCCTCCAATCACCAAGTCAACCTCCCCTTCCACCAACTTTGACCTTGAAGCAGCAACACTTCGACCCAAGAAATGGCGGCAACAACAACTTTGACTAGACAAGAAAAACTTCGATCTCACAGAGGAACCCACATGAGAGAGAGATATATATCCCAAAATTTCGATCTTGCCTTTTTCTCCTTCCTTCTTCAACTTCACACTTCTTTTAGCCTCCTTTCTTACTTTGCACTTTTTTAGCTCTTTCTTCTGGATATCAACCTTGTGTGAGAGTGAGTGATTGTATGTTGAGGTAACACGATACAATCACTCCTTAAGGAGGAGAATACTTCACAAGCCATATACTTGCCAATACAATAATCTTTGACCTCTATCAATGGGGAGTCTCTAGCCTCTATATAGGATTCATACCTACAATACCATGGGTCATTACCATGGTTCTCTCAATACCATATATTTAATACCATGGGCTTATCACATTATTGCTAACTACTTGTGGTCCCTTACATGATGCGGGTTAACCACTTTATTTATTAACTATGGCCCATCCCATTATTACATTATTCCCTTGGGTACCTCCCTCTGTACCCCATAATATCCCCCCTAGTTAAACTACATCAGATATATTACAAGTGGTATCAAACCCTTGAGATAGGGTAACACCATACAATCACTCCTTAAGGAAGGAGAACACTCCACAAGACATATGCTTATCAATACAATACTCCTTGATCTCTATCAATGGGTAGTCTCTAGCCTCTATATAGGATTCATACATACAATACCATGGGTCATTAACATGGTTCTCTCAATACCATATCTCTAATACCATGGGCTTGTCATATTATTGATAACTACTTGTGGTCTCTTACATGATGCGTGTTAACCACTTTATTTATTAACTATGGCCCATACCATTATTACATTATTCCCTTGGGTACCCCCCTTTGTACCCCATAAGATGAAGTATGATCCACTCTACTTCAAGGGTTTGATCAATAAAGAGAAGCATTTTCTTGTTATATTATTGGGTTGATCTTTTATGAATTCTTCAACAATAGGACCATTGGATGGACCGTAGTTAATAAATAAAGTGGTTAACCCACATGATGTAAGGGTCCACAAGCAGTTAGCAATAATGTGATAAGCCCATAGTATTAGATATATGGAGAGAACCATGGTAATGACCCATGGTTTTGTATGTATGAATCCTATATAGAGGCTAGAGACTCCCCATTGATAGAGGTCAATTATTATTGTATTGGCAAGCATAGGGCTTGTGGAGTGTTCTCTTTCCTTAAGGAGTGATTGAATGGTGTTACCCTACCTCAAGGGTTTGATCAATAAAGAGAAGCATTTTCATGTTATATTATTGGGTCGATCTTGTTATTTCTGGGTATATCTTTTATCATATATTTGCAGGTCAGATATATTACATGGAATCTCTGCCGTACGGCTTGGAAACTCGTTTCTGACCATATTGGCCATGTCTCCCTAGCGTGAAATGTGCCAGTACAACCGGAAATGAGTTTTCAGGCTGTATTATACGAGTTTGTTCGTTTCTGGGCTAAAACACACCTGCAAGCAACGTTTCCGGCAACATAATTGCATACCTATATGATTACTAATGCAACAAATCCCAAAGCGAATGCAAACCCTAACACAAGGAGGATGTTGTGGCCGGGATATGATGCCCACACATGGATAATTAGGTGAGAAGAGGTAAGAAATGGATGTGATCTAGTGCATGAGATCTTCTCTTGCAACCAAAATATAGAGATGTCAACAACCAAGCTCATAAACTTTTGATGGATGGAAATCTCTGGCATATCACTTTCATTGTTGTACTTATTATTTATGTCATGGTTTACAACCTTTATCAGGTTATGATTAGTAGGAAAGGGAGGCTGGCGAAATGGAGAAACACGAGTAGTTTTCACATGATGATTACACTGGAGAGGGGATACTATGGAGTGATCATAACACTTAGGGCGCGTCCAAGGAGGAAAAGTATAATCAATGAAGGGCTTTTCCTTGACAATATACTTGGGAAGGGGTAGGGGAATCAGTTGATGAAGACTCGAGACGATGACCAATAGGAAAAAGGGAGAAAGAAGTATTGTATTCAACAGGTTTTGCTTTCCCAAAATGATAATCTAAAGGCCTGAGTGATTTGAATATATAATCATACTTTACAGAAGTGGCAGCCTTAGCAATTTCCTTTATATCAAAGATTGGGTCTCCTAAAATGAAAATTGATCACTTTCAACTGCCCCTCTTTATGCAAATGAAAATGAAGATTCTCCTTCCCAAGGGTATCAATGGGTATGTCATCATAAATAGTGCCTAAGGGTAAGGGAAGACCAATCTCATCCTCATCCTCCTTGTCATTGTCGTAAATGGGAGCACAATCAAATTGAGGACTAACAATTTCCCATTTCTTGTTTTCAATGTGGAAGTAATCTTCAATGTCATCTTCCAAGGGGCTAATGGGATCATCTTTCTGAAGGATTTCAAAAGAGGATTCATCAGGAATAATATCCTTGAGAAAGATAAGGTTAGTCACTTTCCATAAAGTCATCATTCCCAGGAAATGTGTCCTCAAAATCATCATTTTCATCATGTGGACCCAAGGAGGACTCGTCTTCTTGGTCAGTACCTAGATTCTTAATGTCTTGATGATGCTCAATGAAGGTTTCCTCTTGGACGCTTAATGCAGGGTATACTGGAAAATGTCTAACAAAGCCATCAATGAACTCTTCAGTAGATGAGATGCTCCTAGGTTCATGATCGTGCAACCATGAGCTATGATTACTGAAAGATCCCATGAATAATAACATAAGGACATGGTGAACAACTTTCTCTCTTGAAGCATGTCCACTAAGTATTTCTACGCGGTCAATTGCGGAGAGTGGATTCCCATCAAACACGGGCACCCTACATAACATCCTTCCCGCGAGATGATTATGATGCACAGGGATGCTAGCAATTTACAAAGTAGAACATTTATCAAAGAAAGACGACCTATTAGAGGTATACATGAAAAATATGTAGGAGTTGTTAGGGTGAAATTAAAGATGCTTAGAAAAATGCTTGCTTCAACCTACAAGCATCAACCTTAAAGTTCAGTGAAGAACTAGGGCTTCGTTCTTCCAATGGAGTCGCCAATAATGATATGTCAATATTTCGTATGGGGGACAAAAGACACGTTTCATGTTCTCCATATCAACGCCAAAATGTTACCGCACAAACTAGTAGGGGACCTAAAGGGGATCCCTAAAGGGCAAATTCTAGGCCAAGGGCAACAAATGGAGACTTAGCCCACTGTCACCTCACCTAAGGCTCCCTTCTATTTACGAACTTTCACCGATGGGAGGAGACTTGGTATATTAGTGGAGTCATCGATGAAGGACAAGTCAATGAAATGATGTGGAGTGAGCCTAATGATCCCTTTCTTGGAAGAGTTAGAAAGATAAGGCTTGCTTGGTTTCTAAGCAAGTTACATTGTCTTCTAGGGAAAGGAAGGGAGGATTTAAGGGTTAGGTTTATGGGATATGACAAATGAAGGAACTTCCCAACCTCTAAAATCCTTATTGTGGTTAGTATCTCGGATGGTTCTTGAAGAATTGTCTTTTCAAAGGAGTGAGACCACACAGGTCAAAGTGGACCTGGTGTAGGATAGGAGGAATAAGTATGGCAACCAATGATGTTCTTACCCCAGATAAGGTGGGAAAGGATCGAAAAAAGAATTTTCACTTGTAGATGTTGATTTGATGTTATGGGGCACTAACCTTGGGGACGCTAAGGCAAAGTTTGATTTCGAAACTAGGGCTTGACTTTTCTCCCAACTCCACCATCAAAATGGCTTCAAAATTGGAGGAGACCACGAGGAAACCTCAACAAAGGAGACCCTTAGAGATTGAACTTTTTGGAGGGCTAGCTTTTCGGGATATTGATACCCTAGGTGCCCCAAGTTGGCTAGACTTGAATGAAGGTGAAAGGATGTGATTTTTGGTGACCACCTCTTGGTAGATCAGTGCCTTAGTCTTGGGAGAATGGAGTCTATGATGAAATATGAGTAGCATTCTTGATTCTTAGTCAAGGAGGTCTCTAGACCACTTCGCTAGCCTTCTAGGTGAAGGAGAAGAAATCTTGCAGCTTTTATATTTCGATGTGCATAGGAGATGGCTTATCAATGTCAAATTCTTTGATAGAATTACCCCTAGGAGATTTTATTCACATTACATGGCCCATACATTGAGAGATACTATAATAGAGACAAAATTCCACAATTTTAAGTAGCAAATACATGCAACAATCAGCCCTAGAAATAATGAATATCCCGGTCCAATGTATATGACGAAGTAAAACAAGAATAACATTAAAATCATGTACTCATATGTCACAAAGTATATCTAACCATCCACAATTGACAAAAGAGAAGCTTCAAGATAAGATAGACCAATATCCACACATCAAAATTCATCCATAAAGCTCCAATTCATTTTCTAGAACAAGTGCAAAATTCTCAAGAGAGAAGAGATCCAATCCCAAGTGGTGATGAGTAAATGAGCTCATCTCACTTGTATCTATACACAAATTAGTAGTTCAAATTAGCCACCTAGGCCTACATAAGCCCCAAAAATAAAATTATGTTCTAATAGTCCAACTTTCGTTGACAAGCCCACCAAACTAGCTCATA
The DNA here is from genome assembly GCA_000404065.3 of Pinus taeda. Lineage (NCBI taxonomy): Eukaryota > Viridiplantae > Streptophyta > Pinopsida > Pinales > Pinaceae > Pinus > Pinus taeda. The sequence continues at coordinate 51,633 of APFE031144417.1, forward strand.
AATGAAATAATAAGCCTCTCAAGAGGTCAAATAATAATCTATGCATGTTGTAGGGCCCTGTAAGAGGCCTAATGAGGTTGTTGGTTGCCACAATGAAGAGTAGGACCCTCAAAAGCAGTGGACAAGGGGTTGGCCCCTTGTAATAACTTGTGGTGCTCCAAATGACATGTGGGGTACACAAGTGTCCTCATGGGTCTCCAAACGAGTCGAAGATGCCTGTAGATCGCCTGCAAGGGCTAGGATGATGGTGTAGGTGATGCCACATCATTGTGTAAGTCACGAATCACCTGCCAAGTTTATGGTGCAAATATGGGGCCAACTGGCCATGATAGATCAAGTGCATCTTTCTTGTCCAATAAGTGAACCACGAACAATCTTTGAATGGCTGTGGGGATCCATGGAGTGTTATCTACTGCTGTGGAGGCCCATGGCTCTCAATGCACACCCTACATGTGCCAATGTAGCCCTTTAGAGGATTAGGAACCCATATAGGCAGAGCAAACCCAAAATGGAGACCATCTGCAATCCTGTATAAGATCCATTGCATCTAGGAGTGGTACTCCTTTAGGATTGAGAATCCAAGATAGGAAGTAGTCGCATGGAGCAACACTCTTTGCGGATTTGACAGAGTATCCAAGATAAGAGTGGTCGAAGAGGACTATTATTCTTTGAGGATTGGGAATCCAAGATAAGAATACTCTTGAAAAGAAATTGATTGTGAATATACAAATGGGGTATGTGCCTTGAGAGGCTATGGTGGTGCCCATGTGTATGCTTCTCAACATTGTGCTTTAATCATGTGGAGACTTAGAGCTTGTCAAGTCAAGTCCTAGCTATGTTGTAATTTGACAATGTTGGTTATGATGTTGATGCTTAAATATGACTTATCAATCCGACTTTTCTTATGAGAATATTTCAATTTGAGAAGTATCCTTGTACTGATTGCAAAATTACAAATACCTCCTTAGTTAAGAGGGAGTGTTAGAAAATGTAACTAGGTTCGGTCTTCATAATTATCTTTGTACTTATGTGATTGTTTATTTTATGTAAATAGCAAAAAGAAGAAAAAGAAAAAAATATTTTTCAAGCATGGGTTTCATGCTCAAGAAATTATTATTTCATTAGTTAAGCATGTTTCTCATGCTTCTACGATTTGACGAGTCAAAAGGTCGAAGTCCTATTTGGACCTATTGTAAAGAAAAACGAAAATTAATTTTTGAATATGTATTTTGGGTCAAAACCCATCTAGATTCCGAGTTGGCCTTGCCCCAAAAGACATGTCTATTTGCATCCCTTTGGACAATATAAATAGAGGATGATTTGAGTTCATTCGGTGACACACAATTTGCTTGATTGGCCCTAAAATTTCCTAGAATGAGGTGCTAGAGTCTGAGATTGAAGAAGGGTTTTCTTTAAGTCTGATTTGTGGAAATTCATCCCTATAACATCTCTTGTTGAAAATCTGTTGCTGGTCTCTTGCTGATGATTTTGTTGTACAAAAAGGAGGAGGATTTGACGTGGCATCTAGAGGGTAGACGTCTGTTTATGGTCATGGGTCTTGGTTATCTCACTTTGAACTGATTCGATATGAAGAGAATTTTTCGTGGATTTTTCCCTTGGAAGGGTTTCGCCCTCGCTTGGAGCCTATATCTTGTGTTCACTATTTTTGTTGTGATCTTCATGTTCTGTACATTTGATAATTGTTTGATGAATAAGATCATAATTAAACTAATAAGAAGCCAACAAATTTTACAAGCGGTTATCAATGAAAGTGAAGTCTAATCTAAATCATCAGCCTCTTGATTTCTCGACATGTACTACGGTGGACGATAATTTTTTTTTTTTTGGGTTTCCACAAATTTTATGTTTGTAAACACAAGTTGAATAAGATCAAAGATGAAGGAGGAGGAAGACTAAAGATTTGGGAAGACAAATGTAGTGAAGATGAAGAAAACGAAGATAAAAGACCTAGTACAAAAGACCGTGTGAGAAAGAGGATCACAAGTATGTTTCAAGAGGGGGTTGATGAGATAACTCCTAACTGCGATCATTTGATAAGTTATATGATGTTTTGTAATGAGGTAGACTAATTTGGAAAGTCTACGTGAAGGCAAGAGATGATGAGAAATGAGAGGAGTTAGTGATGGAGATATACTAAGAGATTCATGGAGATAGTGTGGAGAAAATTGTGTAGATGGTTTGAACTAACCATTTAATTATGTAATAGTTATTATGGCCACCTAGCATTATATAAGGAATGGTTTGTAGACTAAAATGGAGACAAGGTTGTTGATTTGATAGTAATTTCCCCTCTGGGGTTGGATCTATGAAATTTCCACGAATGTAGTAAATGGGTATTATTTTCCTAACTTATGTAGTTTATTTAGGGGTTTTTGAAGGCGCTATTTTTTCAACTTGCTGTTCATCTCTTACCTCTTCCTGGTTGGTGGTTGTTTCCTTATTTAATTTTGCTTGCTCCGAGACTTCTTATTTGCCTTTTTGGCTCTGACTTGTGTATCTTTGATTTTCTTTTAGAGGAGCTTTCCTTATTAACCTTTGAGCCATAGTCTTCATTAAATGTTACATTGATGCTTTCAACTATTTGTTTAAGTCTCTGTTTGTAACATTTATAAGCTTTTCTTTTGCGTGAATAAGCAAGAAACATATATTTGTCTACTCGAGAATGAAACTTTCTTGTATTATGATCTTCTCTTTTAATGTAGCTTTTCCTTTCAAATACCCTAAATATTTGACATTTGTTGCTCTTCCTTTCGAAGGTTCGTACGGAGTCATATCACAATTGTTTCTAAGCAAACTTGTTTTCAAAATAAATATAGTGGTCTCAACTTCTTGAACCCAAAATTTGTCTCCTAATTTTGAATCATTTAGCATTGTTTAGGCGATTTCTTGTATAGTTCTATTCTTCCTTTCAACAACTCCATTTTGTTGCGGAGTTTTGGCTGTTTAGATCTCAAACATTTAATCTTTAAATCAGTTTCATTCTCAACCATTTCCTTGTAGATCTTGAAACATTTGAATGCCTCAGACTTTTTCTTCAAGAAACTAACAACTATCGTGTTGGTATAATCATCTATCATTAGCATAAAATATAATTCACCAGTCAATCATTTAGTCGTCATTGGTCCAGATAGATTAGTATGTATTAATTCCAATGGTTAAGATGTGAATTGTTCTTTTGTCTTGAATTTGACTTTTGTCTACTTGCCATGCCAACAATGTTCACATACAACGTTGGTTGGTCTTGATATTAATGGCATCTCTCTCACAACTTCCTTTTTGCTAATTCTTACAAGGTTGTCAAAGTTTAGATGTCCCATTTGTCTATGCCATAGCCAACTCCCATCCTCTTTTGCCAAGAAACATCCTTTAACGACCTCATCCAAGGTGTATATGCCATTTGGAGCTCTACTTGCAGTTGCCACAAATTGACTTGATATTTCTTTTCTTATTTCACATTTCTCTGAGTCGAATAATATTGTATGTCCTTGATCACACATTTGACCTACTCTTAGCAAATTGTGATTCATATTTTCAACAAGAAGCACATCTTTTGCTATAGCATCCTTGCTTCCAAGTTTGACAATGCATGTTCCTATAACATTTAAAGATCCATCATTTCCAAAAGATATTGTTTCATCTTTTCCTTCTTTCAAAGATATAAATTTATTCTTGTCTCTAGTCATATGTGTTGAACAACCGCTATCGACGTACCAAACATTTCTTTTACTTTGGGCTTTTAGGGCAAAAGTGCACCTTTCATATTTCTTCTTCCAAACTTTTTCATTTCGATTCTATTGTGAGTAGTTTGGCGGAGCCGCAAATTTGCAATCTTAGGTCAAATGTCCAAAATTGTTGCAATTATGGCATTCTACTTCATTTCTTAGATAGCCAAATCTATTGTAACTTTCCCTGGAGTTTGCTTGCGAATTTTTGGAATAACCATTCCTAAAGGGTCTTCCAAAGTTGCTCCTGGTCCAACCATAAGTATTACAATCCATGGCTTTATGTCCAAACTTTCGATGTCAGTAACAAAATCCATGAAAGACAGATTGACACTAGGAGAAAACCTTCTTTGTGGAATCGTTTTCCAAGAACTTTCTTGCGCACCTTGACTTTTTGGTTCGGCTAGAAAACTTTCTTGCTTGATAGATCCTTTAACAATTTCTGTATAGGTTTTCTGCCAATTTACCTTTTCTGTCATAGAGGACCTTGAACCCTTTTAAATTGTTTCTTTGTAGCCTAGACCAGTGTTATAACTATGTGACCTTTGGTTTGCTAATGAGGTCATCCAAGGTCTTAGAGCTATTTGCAAATTTTTGCAAAACATTTCCACATTTTGCTTCCTTTTGTAGAGAGACTATTTGGCCTTCTACATCTTTGCTTGCCTCGTGGCTTTCTTTTAACTCATTGCTGAGTGATTCTTGAATTCTTTTGTCTTCTAACTTTACTCTGAGGTTGATGATTTCTTCTTCATTCCTTTTGTTGAGATTCTTGGCATGTTCTTTTACCTCCTTCAATTTGGCTTCCAGAGAATTAACATTTTATCTTTTTTCTTTGAGTTCTTTTATAACTCTGACAACTTCATTTTGAAATTCAATTTTAGTCATTTCTACCTCTTCATCTTCTTCTTCGTCAGGTGCTTCCTTATTGTTATGCTTGTCCATAAATAATACTCTTCCCTTGTTTTCTTCATCATTGCCTCTTTCTTCTTCAGATGAGGACCTATCCTCCTTTGAGAGGAAGTTTTTCTTAACCATTTTATTGTACCTTGCTTGTTGAAATTTATTTGACCCTTGTTTCCTTTCGTAAATGCTTCATTCTTATGAGGGCACCTAGCAAACAAAATGACCAATCTCACCACAGACAAAACATACTAATGGAGGTTTGCCTTTGTACTTGTTCCTTTTTTTAGTGCTGGTTCTCCTTGGATTCTACTTCGATATCATGGATGAGCAGGAAGCAGAAGTTGGTTGCTATAAGCATCGCCAAGACCGAATACATAGCTACGAGTATGATCTCATGTGAAGCTACATAGTTGTAGAAGCTCTTAAGTGCGCTGTTTGTACACATGATGAATACCACTGTAATTTCTATGACAACCAGAAGGGGGATTCGATTATTGAGGAATCCCGTATTTGATGATTGCTCCAGCAGATAGACATAAGATACTGCCTTATCTGCAATATGGTAAGTCGATGAGCGAGGAGTCTCCATCGCATTGAGACTGATGTAGAGGTCCCAAACATTTTGTCAAAGCCTCGGGGAAAGGTCAAATTTGTGACTTTCTTGAATGAGTTGGAGTCGTTGAGAGACCTTCTTATAAGGGTCCTGCATGTTGCATGCATTGAGCTCTTGCAGCTCTGGGGGGCTTGGGGTACTTACTAGAGCAACATACGACCACTGGGCGACTCACCCTCCACTGGTGGTGCGCTATGTACAGGATGATAAGTTCAACCTTCCCCTGTGATACCCCGTGGTGGCTGTGAAACAAGATGATTACTTCTCCTGTGGGTCGGGATGATTAGTCCTCTAGTAGCAACTGTCGAACAGGATGATTAGTTCTCTTGTGGGCCGGGATGATTAGTTCTCCCGTGGCAACTGTGAAACAAGATGATTAGTTCTCTTGTGGGCTGGGATGATTAGTTCTCCCGTGGCAACTGTGGAACAGGATGATTAGTTCTCTTGTGGGCTGGGATGATTAGTTCTCCTAGTGACTGTGGGGCAGGATGATTTGTTCTCCTGTGGATAGGATGATTAGTTCCCCTATCGAGGCATCCTACCCATGTAGTCTGGGACTCATGGGAAGTACCTTTCATCTGATCAATGAGCAGGGAAATGGGGTTAGGGACGATAGTATTACTATCGCTGGATGCATCATTGTATCTACCGACTCCCTATGCTAGGATGGCCTCCATTGATCTGGGATCAATGAAACTGATCTGGGATCAATATGAGTGGTTTGAGACACTCTCTTGTGATATTGATCTGGGATCAATAAAACTATCTTCGGGTCAGTAAGAGTGATGTGACACACTCTCTTCAGATGAATTGACTTCAGGCCAGTAGAGAATGGTAAGAGACGTTCTCAATCAATTCTTCTTCTTCACATGGTTCAGTAGAGCCAAGCAAAGGAGAGCATAACGAAGCAGAGCTCAGCAGAGCAGAGCAGTACAGGGCATTGATGGCAGAGATAGTACAGTCGAAGATATTGATCAGCGGATGGAGTTCTTCCTAGTTGAGAGGGAGTGTTAAAATTGGCAACTACGACCAAACTCCATGTGGGTCATCTTATTAATATAAGTTGATATTTTTTTTGGATCCCTCTCATCGAGAGGTGTAGGATTGATCGAAAGATCATTCGATTCTGATAAGTATTCATGGAGATATGAATTTATTTGTGTTATGGGACAATTCGTCAAGGCCGACCAGCAACCAAATAAACCCCACTTGTGTTCAACGTTTTAGTATAAATAGAGGTGGCCTTCAAGTCATTTTCAACACACTTGGGATCTCTTCCTGTCTACTCGTCTTTGGGTTTTAGTAGGAGGAGATATCCTAAGAGATAACAGTGCACTAATCTAAAGGGCAGAAGCCGAAACTGTTGGAACTGCCAGAACAACTAGAACTGCCAGAACTGTTGGAACTGCCCAGAACAGCCGGAACTGTCGGAACAGCTGGAACTACCAGACCTGTTGGAACTGCCAGAATTGTTGGAACTGCCGAGAACAGCTGGAACTACAGGAAACTGCCGAGAACAACTGGAACTGTTGGGAATTGCCGGGAATTGTCGAGAACAGCTGGAATTGTCATAATAGCCGGAATTGCCGGAACAGTCGAAACTGCTGGAAATTGCGGGGAATAGCCAGAACAACTGAAACAGCCGGGAACAAATGGAATAGCTAGAACAACCGGAACTGCTGGGAACTGCTGGAACTGCAAGGAACAACGGAAACAATGGAAACTACCGGAACTGCAGAGAACTGTCAGAACTATTGGAACTGCGGGCCACTGTAAGGAACTGTAGGAACAACCGGAATTGTCGGAACAGCCAGAACTGCTGGAACTGTCGGGAACAACCGGAATTGCCAGAACTGTCGAGAACTGTCGGAGCGTCTGTCTCTGAAGGAGAGCAACATGCAAGGGACAACTAACTATCATTGGGACAATTGTATGGTACTTAGTAGCAAATACTCCAAGCATGCAATGTTACAACTAGCATGCAAGGGACAACTAGTATGCAACAACAAGCATGCTAAGGACAACAAGCATGCTAGGGGTAACAAGCAAGCAAGGTGCAGCCAAAGCATAGGTCAGTAAGATAACATGGTGTAGCAATGGCACATAATGTAGTACAGTGATGGGTACAATCATGATTAATGAAGTGTGATGAGATGCAACATGGCGCAGCGCGGTGAGGTGCAACATGGTGCAACGCGGTGAGGTGCAGCATGATGACGAAATGCAACACAACGATAGGTGAAGGAGTCACCTTGGAGAATCAGTTGAAGCAACATGTCTTCAATTGATCTCATGTATCATCTTCTTAGAGATGACCTCTGCTCTTATCTAGATAAGTCAAAGTGTTGACTTCTATTGTAAATGTACTATCTCTCTCTCTCTCTCTCTGCTGAACTATTGAAGAACATATAAGAAGAATTGATCAAGGGTTTCCGACATTGGGGTTTGTCCCTGGCTAGCGCCACATCTTGTGTCGTCTTGTCTTGGCTTGTCTTTTGCGATTTATGTTTATGTTCTATCTGCAGTTTACTTTAATGTTGATGTGATTGCTAATTTGGAAAAGATATTGAGCTAACTGTGAAAATTGGAATAAATTGCTCTAAGCATAGAACATACCTAAAATTAAGAGTTAGTTTTGGACATTTGTCCCCGGAAAAACCCAATGTGGGAAAACCGATGCAACAAAGGAGGGTTTTATTAATATTTAACAACAATCTCTTTTACATAATTTTTTTTGCATAGACATTGGGAGAAAACACCTGAGACTTTTCTCCGAGACTTTCTGACACCCTGGAGTACTTCCTTTCCCTACTGCGTCAGCCCTGTATCATTCTGCGTGGCTCTACGCTGCTCTGTCCTTCTTTGTGTCATCCACTGAGTCTCTGTGAACTGCGTATCCCTCTGTGTTGTCTCTCAGAGTTCCTGCATCACCTCTTCTGAGTTCCGTGACTGCTGCAAATCACCCCCTCTTCCTCCACCTTGCAACTCTCCCTCTGAAATCGATTTCACCTTCTCTGAAAATCGATTTTCCTTGGGATACTGAGTATCTGCTGGTGCATCTCCATATGATCCTCAAGTCTTCTCTTATACTTTTCTTGTTGACGAATAAATGGCCGAGATTAAGTCTCTAATGAAAGGCTAAGTTTAAAACAGATTTGATCCTCGTCCCTTAGAAGCTTCTCATCCTTGTCTCTATTAATACCCATTAATATTTTTATTTTCCCAAGTTTAGACTTATGAACCCATTAAAAATATTAATTATTTTAATAACTCCTCATTCAGATGGAATTTCTCAAAATGATTTTTAGGTCTTGGAGATCTTATCTGCTTTAGCCTCTCCACCAATTTTCATGGCTAGAGTAGATCCGATGCTACCCAAAATCAACAATAAATTGCAATAATAAAAACACCATTAAGATGTCTGAAAATCCCGTGTTCCATGCAAGGACGAAGCATTTGAACACTAAGTACCACTATATTAGATGTTTGGTACAAGATAGGATCGTGACACTATAGTGTGTTCCGACTGATTAGTAGGTAGCTGATGTGTTGACAAAGTTTCTTCCTAATAAGAAGTTTGAGTACTTGAGAAGCATGCTTGGTTTGGTTGATATTATTGATTTTGTTAACAAAAGATGTGTGGAAGAGATTTGAGGAGGCATCTTGTGTGATACAAAGTGCCTGGGAGGACTTTTGGTTGACATATGTATTGGTGTGTTGATCATGGTGCTCTGGCATTAGATTCATAGCTAGATCCTTGGGTTGTGTTGAAATTTCTAAGTCTAACATGTCATATATTATTCCTGTATTATTTGGGTTATTTCACCCAGTGTTTTAAAGGCTGGCCGGCTTGGAATTGACTTAGTTGAGTTGGTCCGAGCTGGTGAAAAGATTTGCAAGTCGGCCATCGATCCGGTTCGGTCGGCCGAGTCCGTATCAACTCGGCCGGGTCACTTCATGTGGCCTGTAAACCCCAAAAAAAGCGCAATTTGTTTTAATTTTTTGTGTTTTTCCGAGTGTGGGGGAGTCGAAATGGTTTTATTAATTGGTTTTTTGGTCTTTGGGGTCCATTCCCCTCTCCTAGTATTGATATGCTATTCAAATTTCATGATAATGTTAAATTCTTAAAGTAAAAGTGACATTCTCCTTAATCTTCATTTTCATCCTTTTACTTAAACTTTTAACATTACCATGAAACGAATCAGGATGTTTGAGAGTGGTTCCGGTCTCATTGGATTTCATATGGAGAAAGTAGAATTTTAGATTTCAATCAAAATCTAGCAGACTTTTCAGTTTTTCAGGATTTCAGGATTGGGGGGTTGCAATGTTTCCATTGAATTTTGTCATGTATTAGGGTATGGAACTCGTATTTAATCAAGAGCACCAATCCCTCTATGTACCTTGATGTCAGTGACATTGGTTGTCGAACTCATCCAGGATTCGCTCTCAAATCGGAAGCTTCTGAAAACTTTCGCTCCCACTCTAGTTTTTGCTCTCGCTAACGGTTAACCATTACAAGAAGTAATATCTTAGGTATTTCGAAGTCCTAACTTCTAACTGTTAACATGAAATGAAATGTTATAAAATGAAAGATGAATAATGAAATGAAATGAAACAACTTTAGTCTTTCACGAAGCATCATATTCATAATTCACAATCATTACCAATGAGTTATAATTGCCAACTTCAAACTTCAAATTTTCATTGTCACAGTCATATATTGTTTACAAAAAATTATCATTATGATATGAAAGAGTCAAGAGTCAAGAGTCAAGGACTCAAGACTCAACAGTTACGTCATATATTGTTTACAAAAAATTATCATTATGATATGAAAGAGTCAAGAGTCAAGAGTCAAGAGTCAAGGACTCAAGACTCAACAGTTATGAAAACTAATAGAAACTAGAAAAGACAAGTAAACTGTAAATGTACATGTGGCGCTTGCCACGAGAGTCTCCAGGAGTATAAGCAGGTCGTTGTGGTCTTCTAGGAGTCTCCCGCACAGACCGATGACCAGAACTAGAACCTCCATGTCAGGGTGTAGATGGAGGTGGCGACAGCAAAGGAACAAGACTCGGAACTCGAGCACTGCTACTGGATGGTGGAGGTGGAGGTGGCATGGCTGCTGCAGGTGATTTATCATCATCCCTTACAAGTTCCTCTTCCAGTTATTCAAGATGTACAATGCCATCCTCCAAATTGTCATCCTTTGGGTGATTGTCCCAAATTTTATATGTGGGATCCTCATAAGCCCGATCACAGTAATGACTCAACAACCTCAAGTTGTAGTGCACATAAACCAAGCTTTCTGCTCGGTTTTCATTGAGTCTGTTCCTTTTCACATTATGTATGTAGCTGTAGGTGCTCCAACACTTCTCTGCAGAAGAAGTATTACTATTTACAACCTGTGAAAGAATTTTTTTTGCCAATTTTGGCAAAAGTCCCTGCCCGCCATATGTTTCCCACCATGTGAGAGTATCAAATCTATTTCTGTCGTCCATTGCATGGAAGTTACCATACAAACCAGTGCCACTGAAGTATCTGCCTATTTCAAGGCGCACAACTGCACATTCCTCCCTGTCAGGTACCAATTTTTCCAATGCTTCCAAATATCCACTAGTTACCTCTGCATCTAAATGGGGTTTGGTCCTAACCCCACCCCCTACTGCAGGTTGGCCCAACCAAGACGTAGAGTAGTATTTTGGCGTAAGGATATACGCCAAGCAATGTAGTGGAAGATTAAGTCTATTCCACCGTTCACACACACAATCGTGGATCAGTTTGTACAAGTTGGGATATCTGTTATGAACAACATCTTTTATTTGCCCCAACATGGTGTCCATCTGCTCATACACCTCGCCAATCACTGGTTTGTCTGTATCTGCAAACCGAATCATGTGATAAATGGGCTTGGTGAAATCCAAAACTTGCCTCACACTTGTCCAAAATTGGCCATCAAGAGCGACCTCCTCCACCATTTCAAAACCTCCCCTGTCAGCTGCATTTGTAGCCCTTTCCTTCAATACCTGCCAATGTGGACTTAATACCATGCTAGCCATTGACTCTCTTACCTTCAAAAGGCGCTTGAAGGTGAGGTAATAGCTACCAAATCTCGTCTTCGCAATCTTCAACAACTCCAATCTCGAGTGACTATGGAAAAGGCCATGGGTATTGCTATGATTTGTAATAAATTTTATCATTTTTTTGCCTTTTTGTACAAATCACCAATCCATTGGTATTGTTCATTTTTGTTCTTGACAATATCATGCAACAGAAGGTTCAATGTGTGAACCAAACATCCAGACCAAAATATATTGGGGTATTTGTCCTCAATAATTGCTCCCGCTGCCCTACAATTAGCAGCATTATCAGTGATGACTTGGATGACATTGTATGGCCCAATACGGTCAATTGTTTCAAGTAATGCTTCTGCAATGTTGATGGCGGTCTTGAACTTGTCTGAGTAATCATGTGCAGTTAGAAAGATTGGACCATTAACAGACACAGCAAGAACACTTATCAATGGCTTGCCTTTTACATTTGTCCATCCATCAGATACGATGGACACCCCATGCTCAGTCCAAGCACTTGTCATTCTATTCAAAGAATGTGATATTTTTGCTTTTTCATTATCAAGGCCAACGGTTCTTGCGCCTTGTCATAGCCAGGGCTCTTGTATCCTTTAGGGGCATCATTTATGGCAGAAACCATTTCGTGCCAATAAGGTGAGCGAAGAACATTGAATGGTATCCCACATGCATAGAGAAACCTGTAAACCTTTGAATCCACATCATTCCTACACCCCTCATCAAGGAAATTTGATATGGTTCTACGCCTTAAACCTGATGACCCTGTGCCTCCTTATCCACTGCCTTGGGAGGATGTTGACTGAGTTCTTTGTGCTTGTGATTGTGAGCTTGGTTCAAAGAAACCCCTTGATTTTTTTGATTTGTATTGGGCTTCCTCCTCTTCCCTGATGTATTTGGCTCTATCCGCTGTTGTCACCGCTGGACAAGTTTTGATTCCTATTTGTTTGTCTCCATCCCATGGCCTTTTCTCGCAGAGGTGTTTTTGGCACGGGCGTATGAGCCTGTGTAATCATTGTTGCAATGGGGGCAATGAAATTTAGTGGTTCCACCCCCTTTCCATGCTTCAGGCCTGTTAACATATTTCCACAATGGGGTTTGGTCTTGTTTAGTTTTTTGAGAGTCATGTTGACCCTCCTCCTCTAGCTCCTCCTCACCGGGGTTTTCATCAAATCCACTTTCTCTAGCTTCTTCATCTTGCCCCCTCCGTTTCCTACTCTCCAGCACCATTATAACCATAAAAGGGACCACAAAGAGTAAAATCCCAAGAAATATAGCCAGGTCCATGATGGTATGTTTTTGAATCTGCAAATTAATTTAATTTATTTAGATTATTAATTTAATAATTTTAATCTATTAATTTAATTTAGATTCATAATTTTTTTACTAAATATAGTTAATAAACTAAATTGAACTACCTAAATTACTACCTAACTAAATCAAACTAACTAAACTAACTAAATGACTAAGTTACTTACCTCTCTGCAGGCTTGCTCCTCGCTCCTCTTCGCTCCTTTGCTCTGGCTCTCATTCAAGTGATAATGAAATGTTTGTTTGCCCTATTGGGCTTTCAAAACATTTTTTTTTTTTTTTTTTGAAATTGGAAATTTTTTTCGCGTCCGCGGATTTTCTTCCGCTCCGATTGCTCTCGGCGTCGGTCGATTCACTCTCGAAGCGAATATTTAACGCTCAGGAGCGATCGGGAGTGATTGCTCCCCGATCGCTCCCGAGCGTTAAATATTCACTCCGGGAGCGACGCTCTCAATGTCGCTCCCTAGATTGGCAGGGAGCGCAAATTTTTTTATCGGGAGCTCGCTCCCGACTCGCTCTCGTCTGGAGTGCGGATTGGGAGCGGGAGCAAGGGGGTGGGGCGCTCCCCCGCAACACTGGTTTCTTCTATCCTATTTTCTTCTTCTTTTTCTGCTTTGAGGGATATTATCTTCTTCATTAGATTTTCATTTTCCTCAATAGCATTATTTAACAAATCATCCACACTCCTTCAGGTTCATGCACATCTCTTCCCATCCTTGAAGAGTAGCTCTACCCAAAATGCCTTGGACAAATGTCTCCCACTCCTTGGAGACTGCATTCAGTGTGGTCCTCATCGTGAACTCCAGATTTGGCATGGCCCCTATGGAAGTAAGTTGGTCCTCAATCTCCTGCAATCTGAGGAGGTATAGATCTATCTGCTCCCCCTTCTACATCTGATACGACCACAACTAATTCTTCGATATCATCTTCCGCTGCACAGAAGTGCCTTGATACGATGTCGTCAAAGTATCCCACATCTCCTTTGCGGTGATCTTTTCGACAATATGTGGTACGGCATGATCCTTGACCCTATCAAGGATTATGCACTTTTCCCTCGCCGTTGCATCCTCATACTTATCATTATCAACTGGGTTGATTGGGATAGCCACTGTTCTCAAGGCAAAGCCCTTGATGCGATGTCCATCCAACACTAACATGATCCTGGCCTTCCAGACGACAAAGTTGGAAGCCCCGTCCAACCTGTGCTAATCCCTCTACTCGTTCACTTCCATCTCTGCTCTACTTCTGGACTCCCTCTGAGATTCAACTTCCCTCTTGGAAATCTCCATCTAAGTATTGATTTCCCTGTTGGAAATCTTCCTGCCAACTGTCGAACCGCTCCTCTCCAATCCTCTTTGCAACTATAACTCGGATCTGGATTTCTTGGCTAGAAATCGGTCAAGGCGGCGACTCCCTCTACCTTTGTTCTGTCCCGTTAGGTACTGTTCTGCTCTGACAAAAACAACACCCCATGAGCTTCCCAATCCATAATCTGCCCACAACTCCCTAGGCCTCGACAACCAAAGAAACTGAGCCCTCTAGCTCTGCGTAATCCCGACAAAGGCTGAATCACTGCTTTGACCAACTGCGTCAAGCCTACTTGATTGAGTAGGATGACGTGGCTCTTCGTGAGCCTCTTCTGCCTTCCTCTGCATCTGCGTTGGCCCTCTCTCTAGCTCTGAATGATGACGTAGGCCCTTTGCATCACTCCTCTGCGGCTTTTTGCTTAGGAGGAGCTCTATCTCTCGGGACGACTGCTATTGCTGCAAATTTTCGATATTGCCGGTGCTTTTAGTTTTCCTGTGATCTGCAATACTCTGATACCATGTTGAAATTTCTAAGTCTGACACGTTAGAAATCCCTACTGCATTATTTGGTTTATTTCACCTATTTTTTCATTCCATGAACAAGTTATTTATACATATAAATACTAAAAATAAACACAAATGCATCCTTAACTCATATACAAATCAACAACTGAAATACTAGACAAACACATAAGGGACATCATTATTTTTGGACAATCATCCCCGGAAAAACCCAATGTGTGAAAATTGTTGTAGCAGTTCTGAGGTTGTAATTATTATGCAGATTTCTTGAGTACTAGGGTTCCAAACTGGCTCACCCAACAAAGATTTTTACACGGTAGTAATACCTCTCCTTGAAGACAGAAATTCAGTGTCTCAGCACTAGTCTGCCCCACGAAAATCCTTGCAGCTCTTCTCCAAGGCTCTGTGTCAGCCCTGCTAGCCTCTGTGTAGCTCCTGAACCCTTTGCGCCAGCCTTCAGCCTCTCTGCGTCAGCTCTTTGGCCTTCTGCGTCACCGACGCAGGCCCCTCAGTCTTTAGCTGCCTTTGTGTGGCTCCTGCTACCTCTGCGTAACTATGGCTGCCACTGCGTCAACCTCTTCAGTCACTACGTTGACCCTCAGGCACTATCTTTGTCTCTCTGCTATGTACTCGTTGCCGATCGCTGCAACAGATCACTTGTTCGAATTTTCTCAGCAAACACCGCTCTAGAAAATTGAACTCACTGATCAATCTTGGTGTTTCTCCAACTGACTCGCAAGCTTCCTTTTATACTTTTCCTGTTGAGTCTTCAACAACTGAGATTAAGTCTCTAATCAACGACTAAGATTAGATTTGGCTTGATCCATGTCATTTAGAATCTTCTCACCTAGTTTTATATTAATACCCATTAATATTTTAATTTTACTTATGAACTCCATTAAAATTATTAATTATTTTAATATCTCTCTAACTGGGTGGAATTTCCTCAAACCATTTTTGGGTCTTGGAGATCTCATTTGTTTTAGCCTCTCCACCAATTTTCATGGCTAGAGCACATCCGATGCTACTACAAATCAACATGCTACCCACAATGAGCAGCGAAATTCCTTCTCGCTTTGCCTCTGAGGTCTTTGACTGATTAATTGCGCTCTGATACCATGTGAAAAATCCAAAAACCTGAATCCTATTGCAAAATCTGAAAATTATTCTCCTAATTGTTAATTTAATTTTACAGTTTATTTTTTGTTTGCTACAACAAATACTGAATAAATCACACTGCAACCTACACGAATAAAACTGCGGAAGAATAAACGCTGGAAGATATGCTAGAACACACACATAAAGATTACACAATTATTTTTGGAGAAAAGTTCTCGGAGAAGCCCAACTTGGGAAAACTGGTGCAACAGATGAGGGTTTTGTTATTATGCAGCAATGAAATCATCTTAGTAGAATTGGATGTCGAAACTGACAATCCTATAGAGAAATTCTGGCAAAAATCTGGAGAGGGATTTTCCTCACGCCACAGGCAATCTCTCGGCACAACTTTGCTTCAGAATTTCAGCCTCTGGGGCTCTACGTCAGCCTCTGCGCTGCTTTGCATATTTGGCTATTCGTCTAGCCTCAAACTGGACTCCGATGAAGTTGTTTTGCCTTATGCTGACCAGAAATACGCTTCTTCGGCACTCTGGGACTCCTTCCTGGCCTCGGGAACTAAAAACGTCAATTTCTCCTAGCAAATCGACTTTGCCTCTAGAGACTATTGCACTGCCCCAACGTCAACCTGTCTGTGGCTCTCTTGCCTCTACAAATTCACTCACTTTATCTGGAAACCTTCCTTTGACTTCACTGCCTATGCCCCTTTCTTACTGCTTCGATTTCAATGGCCCTCTCTCCGGCAACTGACTGCTACTATTCTGGAAATAGATCTGTTCATGAAATCAAACCTCACAAGTGTCTTCTCCATCACCACATCAATCTCCTCTTATAATCGATTGTGGGAGCACCAACGACCAAAATTAAAACATAATCAATGGCTAGGATTATCTTGGACTCTGTTAGGCCCCTATAATACTAGTGATGCCCCCATTAATATTGTAGTTGTATCCCTTATTAATATTGTTGTGCCCCTATTGTCCCCATATTGTTATTACTGTGCTCCATAGAATCTCTCTATTGTTATTTTTGTGCCTTTATATTATTATTGTTAGGTTAGCTTGGTTACATTGTGACCCTTTAGACTGCTATATATAAAAAGGAGGTTTTGTCATTTGAATCATCCAAGAATTATTCATTTGTGTGATGTAAAAGAGGTTGCCCCCTCGAAGAAGCTGAATTCTAAGGTGTTCAACTATCTTTTCTATCTTTTTGTGAGCTGGTTTCATAACATTTGGTATCAAAGCTTTGGATTTTAGTGTTTCGGTGCGCCAAATAGGTCATCGTGGCATTTTCTCTATAACATTTTTCGGCCACGTTTCAGAATGGAAAAAAAAAAACCCATTTGAGAAGAACTCGCACTGAACCTCGGGTCCGAATTTCAGAGCTTTTTGCGCTATATTTGCGGAGATATGATCTGAGGAAGTTGGTCTTTTTGCAGATTCCTGAATTAAATTCCAAACAGGTGACTTGGGGAAAATAGTCATAACTTTCTCTCTCAGCATCGCATTGAAGTTTTGTAAGAAGGTACAGAAAGAGGACGGACTGTAGTTTCTTGTATATATTTTTCGGAGCCAAAGGTCGAAACAGTGACATGAGGCACTTAATACAAGTTCGCTCTTCTGGAAAGGTCTATAATTAGGGCATCTTGGGAGATTGTGCATAACTCTTCCTCGGAGAATCCAATTTGGATCAGACTGGTGGTGTTGGAAAGAGGATGCAGAGGGCTACTATAGGTCGCAATTTCAGACCTAGCGAAAGTTCTTTCTCTGCTCCAGTAGTATTGGTGCACAAGAAGGATGGATCATGGTGCATGTGTCCAGATTATAGGGAGCTCAACAAGCTCACTATTAAAAATAAGTTCCCATTCCTATCATTGATGAATTATTGGATGAATTGTATGGATCAATTTATTTCATCAAGTTAGATCTTCGTTTAGGATATCATCAAGTTAGAATGAAGACTCAAGACATTCCGAAAACAACATTTAGAACTCATGAGGGTCACTATGAGTTTTTGGTCATGCCTTTTGGCCTTACCAATGCACCTTCTACATTTCAAGGTTTGACGAATTCCATTTTGAAACCCACCCTTAGAGAATTTGTGTTAGTATTTTTTATTGATATACTAATCTACAACAAGTCTTGGAAGGATCATGTTGAACATGTTGACATGGTGCTACAACTATTGGATGGGAAACAACTATATGCAAAGAGATCCAAATGTTTCTTTGGAGTACAAGAGGTGAAATATCTGGGTCATATTGTAGCTCATGAAGGAGTTAAGGTAGACCCTAGCAAAATTAAAGCCATTAAGGAATGGGAAATCCGCACATACATAAAGCATTTGCAAGGATTTCTCGGGTTGACAGGGTATTATTGCAAGTTTGTTAAGAATTATGGGAAAATAGCAACACCTCTAACAACATTGTTGAAGAAAGATGCATTTTTATGGACTCCAAAAGTAACAAAGCCTTCGAATATCTTAAGGAGGCAATGTGCCAAGCACCGGTCTTAGGTACACCAGACTTCACAAAAACCTTTATTGTGGAATGTGATGCTTCCGGAAATGGAATTGGTGTTGTTTCAACGCAAGATGAAAGACCCATTGATTTCGAAAGTCATGCAATCAAGGGAAAGTATTTACACAAAGCTATTTATGAGAAGGAAATGTTGGCAATACTACATGCACTTAGGAAATGACGACCCTACCTAATAGGAAGACACTTCAAGGTAAAAATAGATCATGATAGCCTTAAATATTTTTTAGAACAAAGGTTATCATCTGAGGAACAACAAAAATGGGTCCCAAAGATGTTGGGTTATGACTTTGAAATCATATACAAAAAAGGAAAGCAAAATGTCGTGGCAGATGCACTCTCAAGAAAGGATGAGGATGTGGAAGAATTGTTGTGCGCCATTTGTATTATCCAATCAGATTGGATAAACGAAGTAAGGGAGGAATGGAAGAATGACGAAGAAGTTTGGGAACTTATTTGAAAGTTACAACAAGATTCCAGTACATCTGATACATTTAGCTGGAAAAATGATTCTTTATGGTACAAAGATTGCTTATATCTCTATAAGAATTCCCAACTCAAACAAAAGATTCTTCTGGAATTGCACGCTTCTCCTTTAGGAGGGCACTCAGGATTTTTAAAAACTTACCACAGGGTTAAGAAGGATTTTTTTTTGGGATGGCCTTAAATCGGATATTCAAAAGTTTGTGGCAGAATATTTGGTATGCCAACAAAATAATGTTGAAACAATTAAGACACCAGGTCTATTACAACCTTTATCCATTCCAAGCCAATGTTGGGAGGAGGTTTCAATGGATTTTATCACAAATTTACCCAAGTCTAAGGGAAAGAGTGTCATCATGGTGGTAGTTGACAGACATACCAAGTATGCATACTTTTGTGCATTATCACATCCATTTAAAGCCAGTACAGTTGCTACGACATTTATGGAAACAATTCAAAAGCTACATGGAAACCCAAAGATTATTGTAAGTGATAGAGATCCCATTTTTACAGGAAATTTTGCGACAACATTATTTTCTTGTCTTGGTACTCAGTTAGCTCATAGCTCATCTTATCATCTGCAATGTGATGGGCAAATGGAGATAGTAAACAAATGTTTGGAAGGATATCTTCGTTGCTTTGTATCTGATAAACAGACACAATGGGTCAAATGGTTGCCTCTGGCTGAATGATGGTATAACACTTTCTTCCATACTGCAACAAAAATGACCCCATTTATGGCTTTTAATGGATATCAACCACCATCCATCACATCATATTTAAGAGAACATCACATCGAGCATCAACAATAAGTTCTCCAACTCTTAAAGGATAACCTCGTGTTGGCGCAGAATAGAATGAAACAACAGGCAGATCAATATCGCAGTGAAAGAAGTTTTGATGTAGGTGATTGTGTATTCCTACGGCTACAACCATATAAACAAATGTCCCTCAAGCAAGCTAAGAAGGATAACAAATTGTCACCAAAGTATTATGGTCCGTACAAGGTGTTGCAAAAGATTGGTACTACAACATACAAATTGGATCTTTCTGCAGCTTCTCGAGTGCACCCAGCTTTCCATGTTTCATGTTTAAAAAAAGTTATAGGCGACAAGCTCCTAGTTCAAACAATATTGCCGAAACTTGACGAGGAAGGAAAAATTATATTGGAACTGGAAGTAGTCATAGAAACAAGAACTCGAAAACTATGAAATCGACCCATTTCAGAGCATCTCATCAAGTGGAAGAACTTATCCGCTGAAGATTCCACATGGGAGGATGATAATTTTATACAGAAGCATCCAAAACTACACAAGCATTGAGGACAACACTTTTTTGAAGGAGAGGGGCATGTTAGGTCCCTATAATACTAGTGATGTCCCATTAATATTGTAATTGTATAGCTAAGTCACCTGACACGAGGATTTAGGATTCGTGGTGTCGGATTCGGACACGTTGACCCCTTGAAACAGGACATGTAGGATTCGTTATATATTATTTTATTAAA
>APFE031144417.1:71813-104288 GCA_000404065.3 Pinus taeda
TTGCCACCATGAGAAATGTCTAATTTTTTAGTCTTGTTGGAAAATCAGGATCTTTGTCATTAATATCACCCTCTAAGCATTAATATCTAGAGGTATCTTTGTCATTACATCTATATCTGTATAGGGATCTTTGTCATTAATATCACCCTTTAAGCATTAACATAAGATAGAACAAGCATAACATGTCAAGTCAAGATTTTGTTTGAGTGATGCGTACATTTTTAGGAGGGTTATGATACAGGAGTTCGACAACCAATGTCACTAACATCAAGGTACATAGAGGGATTGGTGCTCTTGATTAAATATGAGTTCCATACCCTAATACATGACAAAATTCAACGGAAACATTGCAATCCCCCAATCCTAAAATCCAAAAAAACTGATAAGTCTGCTGGATTTTGAATGAAATCTAAAATTCTACTTTCCAATGAGGCCGGAACCACTCTCAAACGTCCTGAGTCATTTCATCCTTTTACTTTAAGAATTTAAGATTACCATGAATAACATATCAATACTAGGGCCTAGACTTGATCATTAAGCTGTCAAAACGCTTGCCAAATGAAAATATGCATGGTTGTAATGACCAAATGCGGCCTTTTCATACCCGCGCAGATCACTTTTGCCGCCTAACGAGTCCTGGAAAACATGACATGATTTCCAAAATTGTGACACGTTGGGGGATTCGACCTGTCAAAATAGGACACGACGTGTCATGTTTTTTGTACGCGAATTTCGAGAGAGTCGTGTCGGACACGATGGATTCGGATTCGTGGGCCCTATAGAACAAATCCGATTACTTAGTTGTATACCTTATTAATATTGTTGTGCCCCTATTGTCCCCATACTGTTATTACTGTGCCCCATAGAATCTCTCTATTGTTATTTTTGTGCCTTTATATTATTATTGCTAGGTCGGCTTGGTTACATTGTGACCCCTTAGACTACTATATATAGAAAGGAGGTTTTGTCATTTGAATCATTGAGGAATTATTCATTTGTGTAGTGTAAAGGAGGTTGCCCCCTCGAAGAGGCTGAATTTTAAGGCGTTCAACTATTTTTTCTATCTTTTTGTGAGCTGATTTCATAACAGAGTCGATCCGTGTGAGTTTCTAGATCATTCATGCCTTGACTTAATCAACCATATTCCCTAAGTTTAGACTTAGGAAATATTTGAAAACTGGTTAATAATCTAATTAATTCATTTCTAGGCATAATTTCTAGAAATGATTTCGGAGTTTTGGAGATTTCATGTTTCTAGCCTGTCTACAAAATTTCAAGTCTAAAACACATCCGATGCTACAAAAGCTAACACAAGAGACATTAAGTAAATTCTATCCTAACTTTCCGAAAATCAAAATTTGTTTCATCAAATTGAGGGACCGTTCCTGCATCCTTATTGGCCATTGTGACTCAAAATCTTTTGTGCAGCTGTTAGTTTGATTACGAAAATTTTGGCTCTGATACCAATTGTTGGAAATACTGAGAGGGGGAGTGAATCAATATTTCTTTCCATTGTTATATATGCAGTTAATATTTTTAACAAAATGAACCAGAAGTTAGGATAAAATAATTTTATTAACAAGAAATTGACATGAATCCTCTTATATACAAAATAGTTTCATGGCTACAACCTTGAGGACTCCAATCCCTTAAATCAGTTCCAACTTATACAAAATAATTTCAAGGCTCCAACCTTGGCCAAATTTTCCAAGACCCCAATCTTGGGTGAGGACACCTATCCTCTCAGTCAAGCACCAACTTGACAAAACTAGGACACCAATCTCATGAAGCTTCGATAATTATTCCAAATTCAAAGAGAGTTTCCAAACCAATATTGTCTACAGGATGTGACTGTGTGCTCTGCTCCAAAACTCTGCGATCTTCAGGACTGGAATTTACTCTTCACAAGGAAACTATCACAAGTAGCAGGATCAAATATACACTTGCGCAGATCGTAATATGTTTGTGCCACAGATGCAAATTACAGGTCTGAATAAGCTCTGCTATGGGTGCCACAAATGCAAGTTACAGGTCTGAGGAAGTCTGCAAAAAGGCTCACGAAAAAAATCCTGAACGAGCCACCTCAGGTCTGTGATAAAGACTCTATAGATCCAGAAGGGAAGAGCAACTGTTTGTCTGTGACAAGGTCTCCTTAGATCTGCAAGACGTCCACCTCCGTTCTGTAATGAAATATCTCCATAGGTCTGCAAATAGGTTCTTTAAAGGATCACAAACAAACAGATCTTCATTGGTATGCAAGCTTCATATGAATAAGACTTTTGACCTCCTTTCTTGGTACATGAGATGGGAACTGGTACCTGCTTCCTCACTGAATGCTCTGCACTTTGCTTGATGGTCAAATGGAGAGGCATTATTGCCAATATATAGTGATTTCCTTATATACGAATAAACATGTCTTTTGGAGAGTTATGTGAGCCGACTTATGTAAGGTCACCAATTTATTATTTTTGATATATTTGACTTCAAAAAATTAATTCCTCTCAACGACAAGGATTTTCGGATATAGTAAGTACTTGTTAGAAAGGTTTTTGAGGCCCTCCATCAGAATTTTATTTTTAATGTCACAAGTAAATTATATTTAATGATAATCCTTAGAATTTGTGACAGCCCATTGGAATTTATTATATGATAGAATTAGGGCATTAGATGATTAGAGCATTGGGATTAGGGCATCATTCAAGTATAGGCTTAGGTTATGCAAGCACTTCTAGATTAGGGCTAGGGATTTATCAAGAGCAAGGGCTAGGGCTTTATTGACAAGAGCAAGATGAAGGGTTCTTAGGGTTGTTTTAAGAAGAGCTAGGGTTTCATCATCTCAAACAAACACTATTCTTGACATGATATTGACGATTTGGGGTAGCATCGGATGTGGTCTAGCCACGAAATTTAGTGGAGAGGTTGGGGCACATGAGATCTCCAATACCTAGAAAGGGTTTGGACAAATTCTAAACAGTTAAGGAGATATTAAAATAATTAATATTTTTAATAGAGTTCCTAAGTCTAAACTTAGGGTAAATAAAATATTAATTTGTATTAATATGAAACTGTGTTAGAATGATCCAAAAGACATGGATTAAGCCAGATCTAATCTTAGCCATTGATTAGGGACTTAATCTCGACCGTTGATATGTCAACAGGGAAAGTATAAGAGGAGGCTTGAGGGTCACTTGGAGAATACATCAGAGTGATCAGTCATTCTATTCTCTAGAGCGGGGTTTGCTGAGAGAGATAGAATTAGTGATTAGGAGTTGCAGCTGAGGGGCATTGAGTACAGAGAGACAGAAAGGTAGAGATAGTGTCGGGAGAACAACGCAATAGTTGGGGAGAGTGACGCAGAGCCAACCAGGGCTCACGCAAGGCCACGCAAAGGCAGTTGGGAGCTGTACAGAGCCTCAAAGAGGCCAGCGTTGCTGATGCAGAGGGCTAGAGGGTTGACGTAGAGGGTTAGAGAGCAGACGCAGGGCCTCCTAAGGCTGACGCAGACCCATCCGGGGTGATGCAGGGCCAGCGCTGGGCAGAGAGGGGCTGACACTGTCTAGAAAAGGCTGACGTTGGGGTTTCTGGGGCACATTGGTGCCGAGGAGCTGTCATAAGGATTGTCTGGGGTTTCAGCTAGGAGATTTGTCTCAAACTGGGAGGTATTACTGCCAAGGAAATTCTCTGTTGGGTAGGCTAGTTTCGGCACCTAGATTGTGTTCTGATATTGCTTAATAAGAAAACCCTTAGATAGCTGCACCAATTTTCCCACATTGAGTTTTTCTAGGGATATTGGTCCAAAAATAACAATGTCATTTGGTGTGATTGTTCTTGTTTCCTTCAGTTGTTGATCTGTAAAATGTTGAGCATGCACTAGTGTTTATTTTCAGTATTTACATTGTAAATAACTTGTTAAGTAACAGAACAAGTAGATTAGATAAAGTGCATGGAGGGTTCCTAACTAGTAGACTTAGAAACTTCAACACATATTGATAACAATGGCAACATTATTCAACACGGGTTTCCTCCCTGCAAGTCGATTTGCCTCCCGAAGCTACTTGCACCTGCTTCGGGCAACTCTTCCAGCAACTGGAAGTGAAACTCTACTCTTGCTACTTGCACGGGGAAACTGGCTACTCACACTAGTTGAATCGACCTACTTTGCTGGAAATATCGGCCTCCTTTCCTGACTCTGGAACACTAAAAACCTCCTGAGAATTTCTCCTGAAATCCTCACTGTTGAATGCCTCGTTGTTGGTGTCTCCTTAGCTTTAGTTGTGCCCTTGCTAAATCACTGCAACTGGATAGTCGAATTGCTCAACTCTCTTGTGTGTTTTCTCCAAACTCCATTGACTTTCTCTTTTAATCTTTTGTTGGGCAACCAACGACCATGATCTCATCTCAATCGATGGCTAAGATCATCTTGACGCCTTCAATTGAATTTTCTATAAGTGTCTAGAGAAAAATCAATTTCCTCAATTAATTTGATTTAATTAACCACTTTTCCTAAGTTAGACTTAGGAAATATTTAATTCTAGGCTAATTAATCTATTTCAGGTGTGTCTAAGGCGTTTCTTGCGAATCCTTTTTTGGGGTTTGGAGATCCTGTGTTCCTTAGCCTCTTAGACACCATAGAGACTAGAACACCTATCCACTGCTACCAAAAGCTAACAGGGTCTTAGTGTCCTTTGCTTTCCTATTTGTTTGGATGGGCAGTGTGCTTATGGTTTAGAGTTTGGTGGTTGCGTTAGACAGAGAGATTGAAATTGGAGATATTTGCAACACCTCTCTCTCTCTCTTGTTTGTGCCCACAGGTTCCTAGTTTGTATTCCCTTGGGTTAGACACGAGTCTATGCTAATAAGATTAGTAGGGATGCCACTCATGAATGCAGGGATGCAGCCTTTGGGTTCCCCCAAGAAGTTTTCCTTGTAAAGAGAGAGAGGTGCCGCAAATTTCTCGAGAGAGAGATGTTGAAAATATCTCCATTTGAGCTTGATTTTCCGGATTTTAAGTTCTCTCTCCTCTCTTGATGGTGTTGCATATATATTATATATATTATATATATATATATATATATATATATATATATATGGGAAAGGGAGAGAGAGAGAGAGAGAGAGAGAGAGAGGTGCTGCAAATATTTCTGTTTTTATTAAGAGCTTTGTGTGCGAGAGAGAGAGAGATGTTGCAAATATGTCCATTTGATCTTGATTTGTTCTGATTTTCAGTTCTCTCTTTTGATGGGTTCCACGCACACACACACACATATATATAGAGAGAGAGATGTTGCAAATATCTCCAATTTATCTTTTTTTTCCCTATTTGTTCAAGTTCTCTCACTCTATCTCTCACACACACACAGTTTCTCACTCTCATATAGTATCCATTTCTCTTTCTCTCTCAATGTTATGAATAATTTTGGGAATATATTGCAAAGGGTTCAGAAACTTATCGGAAATATGATAGGAGATATCAGAAACTATCAGAAGGCATATATATGTGGACATGAAAACAATTGTGAACCTTTAAAGCTTGAAAAAAATTGTAGTATCTGGAGAAATTGGAGATTTATATAATTTGGTAGATGTATATATATATATATATATTATATATATAGGCAAGCAACTTCCTTCCCAATCATCGCTGCTTTCCATGAGTCATGCGTGTCCTTTCTTGTTAGCATGGCAATGACATGGTTGGTGGGTCCTATTGGCAATTATATGGCATTTTTTTGTTGCATCCATTTAGCTCCTATATATAGTTGCAATTAGCCGCTACAGGCATCATCGTGCATTTGTACACAGCTGCCCCTGTTTTGTAACATCTTAAAAGCTTATACCTTGAAATGTTTATGGAATTTCAGATGTTTGAGTTTCAGGTAAAGTTTCTATATATATGGGATACTTCTACATCCTGTAATTAACCATTTGAAATAACATGTTTTGTTATTCTTGGTCATTTACAACAACAAAATTTTTGCTCAAGTTATTTTTCTTGTTCCTGACAGTGAACTGTTTTTATTGCAGGAGAAGATATTCCACCATTGCAATTGAAAGAAGGTGTTTTCAGATGTATAGGACAGCTTTATGACTGCTTACTTACAGAAGTACATGAGCGCTGCAAGAAAGGACTGAGCTTGGCCAAGCGACTAAATAGCAGTCTAGCTTTCTTTTGTTATGATCTGTTGTCAATCATAGAACCACGGCAAGTTTTTGAGTTGGTATGGATATTTTCTTTTGCTCTCTTTTTTGCAAAAGGTATTTTGTACACGTTATGGAAACATTGTGTTGTTTTTTAAGATTCTAGTACATTATGTTACCTGCATTATTAAAATGTAGCATACCAAAATAGATATTAAATAGATAATAGTATCTAGTTAGTAGAATATATATTAATTTTTAAACCTAAGTTAAGAAATCTGTTGTTAGGTATCTTTCCCTTGGGTCACAACTCTATTAACTTTTAATATCAGGTCTGATTTATTTTTGTGTCAATAATTGTTTTATACCCAGAAAAATATTTGCTTAATGAGATTCTGAACACTTTTGAAAACAAATTGTGGTATTTTTAATTTTCAGAAAATTGTGGCTGAAATAAAACAGGAAAATCAACCACCAGCAGAAAATTCTGTTCAAACAAATCTTCCTTCAGTTTATAAAATATGGAAAATTAGGGCCTTGATCCACAGAGAATACACAGAAAATAGAGCACAATTGTAACTTGTATTTTGGTCTGCTGGATTTTCGACCTATAGAAAAATTTGACATCTGGAAATTCAGTCCTCTTGGAAAATGTTTGGCCCTGGCAGATCTTGACTTCCACTTGTAAAACTTGGGCTCCACCCGTTCGGCCCCTGCACACTGGTAAAAACTTGGCTGCCCTTCCTCCACACAGACCTGGCTGTAAACTCGGCCTCTCCTCACAGTTTTGGACAGCATATAAAACTCAGCCTCTCTCTCCCAAGTCTCGGCTTCTCTTTTCAAAAACTCGGTCTCCACATTTTTTTTCAGAAAAACTCTTGCTGCACAGCTTTCCCTTCTCTTCAGTCGTTGAGCATTTCACTCCTTGAGATACCATCTCTATCACATTATGTCTTTCACTTCTCCGTTAGGTTTATTTTATAATTTCATGACGCCAAATCCCTAAGTCTTATCTCTTAAGTGATCAATGGCTAGGATTAGATCTTAAGTGTCACTTGAGATCAATGGTAGAGATTGTATCTAAGTTACTTGAATAATTTAATAATTTAAATGTAGAAACTTGGTTTAATAGTCAACATTAATTAATTAAATTATTCATGTAGTTTTCCTAAGTAAATGTTATTTAAATTATTAAATAATTTAAATGTAGAAACTTGGTTTAATAGTCAACATTAATTAATTAAATTATTAATGTAGTTTTCCTAAGTTAATGTTAGGAAATAAATCATAATAATCACTTCTCTTAAGCAAGCACCTAATGAGGGAATCTGAAATCTTTTGCATGCTAGACATTGAGCCTATGCAGAAGCACCTGTTTGAGCTAATAATATCAGCACTCCCTCCTAGCGAGGAAGGTGTTCTGCACCACCCCCAGCTTGCATGCTGGGCACCGAGCCTATGCAGAAGTACTTGTCCAAGCTAATAACATCAACAAACTATTCATTGTGACTGGGATGTCCAATGTTGTATAAAGAGATGCCATTCACTCATTGTAATCGTCACTTTCATATCAATTATAATATTTTTGATTCTCATGGATCATTTCTGGTTATCAGTTTTATTATACTTGTAACTTTAGTGATGATTGGTCATGAGTACCACTAGGTATACCATAAATGTTATCATAGCATTTCTTTCCAGTGGCCAGGTGCCATAATTTCTACCTGGAGGAAATAAAACTTTAGGGTGGGAGGCTATCCACTTCTACTTCAGTTTTGTTTCCACTTTTTTGCTGCCATCTATGCATGCTTTATTCCATTAATTCATTACCATTTTGATCTCGTCCATTCTACCCACTATGCAATAATTCTTCCGCTATACAAAGTACTAAAATAAAAAAGTAAAAAAAGTCACTAGTGGTGTCACATTCAGAAATTCAGTAAGAGGAAAGATTTTGACTGCTACAGAAAGAGAGTCACCATGTAACGTTAATATCACTAGTAATATTTTATCCATCATGGATTACTGGGGCTTACCCCTTTTATTATAATTTAAGGATGGTTTCTTGTGAGCACTGCTAGGTAGATCAGAAGAGTAGCAAAGTAATGACACTACCTATTGTGTGGAGCTTTAGGTCACTTATGCTGTGATGAAAAATTGCAGATAATCAAAGGTCATGATTGCCTTGTTGACATAGTAATTAGAGCTGCCTTTTCATTGCTACTGGTTAGGAAGTGTGAAGGTATTCAAAGATTCTGTCTTAAATATTGATGTTAGTTTCAGGCAGTCACAACTATATATTATTGTGCTATGTTTAACACATCAAATTTTAAAAGGTTCCGCCTTGTGATTTTTATTACATTGATGGAGGCATGCTTTTTGTTCCTTGGAGCTGCTAGACTAACTTGGGGAAATTCATCTTTATTGTGTCCCCTCTTCCTGACATCATATATTTTAATGGAGATCTTTGGTTGGGGGAGTCTCACTTCTCCCTTGTTAGATGGTGATTGTGCTTGCTTGGTGACCTTCTCATGTATGTTTGCCTTGTTGATCATCCCATGGTAGCACTTTTGATGCATGTGGTCTTAGTGTATATGCTGATCTTGGACATGGATAATATTTCTAGCCACTCAATGTAATGCCCCAGGGTAATTTTTCTCTTAGGGTTCCACTGTGACTAGGTTTTTATTTTATTATTATTATTATTATTTAAATCAGAAAGACAGTAATGCACATACAAACAGCACTGGACATTCTTTTATGTGTTCATGAATATAAAGATTTCCACAGTAATTTGATTCTTCAATCAGACCACAAAAATTTAGGGAAGACTGCCCAATGAATAAATATTTGCATCCAAACAGTAATACATATTTTTGCAATGTCACAACTCAGGAAATCAATAGTCAACTGTAACTATGTTATATGATCCAATCCAAGTCATTGCTTTATTAATGCACTAACTCCTGTACGATTGAGAGCTCACTGCATCAAGTGGGGTGGGGGGTAGGGGGAGAGAAGGGGGTATGAGGTCGAGTCTTTCCCATGTGAGTAACAACAGAGAAGAGTTTCACCCAGACGCAGGGTCACCCTCTGACTTATGCAGGGAATGCTTGTGGAGGTCTCAACAGATAACTGAAGTAATAGCCAGTTGCCAAATGATGAGCCGCTGGTTGTAGTGCGGGTGCTGCTTTGGAATTCTGAATGTCCTTGACTAGGGTTCATGTTAAAATTGCCAACTAGGGCCAAACTCCATGTGGATCATCTTACTTATGGCAACCGATATTTTTCTTGGATCCCTCTCATCGAGAGGTGTAGGATTGATCTAAAGATCATCCGATTCCAATAAGTATTCATGGAGTTATGAATTTGTTTGTGTTATAAGCGAATTTGTCAAGGTCAGCCAGCAACTAAATAAACCCCCCACACACTTCTATCTTGATTTCTCTCCACTTGTCTTTGGTTTTAGTGGAAGATAAATTTAGGAGTTGAGGCCCTAAACACTGGAAGAAAAAGGGATGCCCTAGCCGCAGTCAAGAAGAAGGAATACATTGCCCTAACCTAGAGGACGCAGTCATGGAAGAGAAGCCCAAACACTATCTAGAAGGAAGCCTCCAACCTTATACGCTGGTCCCTACCAAAACACAGTCAAGGAGCACATTACCATGCCCTAGTCACAGCATTAGGAGGCTGCCCTACACAGCGTGGAAAGGCTGTGTGGACAGCGTATTGAGCAGGAGTCTTAGCCGCTGTTTGGAGGGGTCTATATTTATTCATAACAGGGTCCGAAGTGTTGGAGAAGGGGCTGAGTTTCCTTGTTATCATGCCGCAGCAATAAAGGACTGTTGGAAGGGCAGCCGCAGTCATAGGATTGATTTATGGGCAGTTTTAGTGACACATTTATAGGGTCGCAGTGAGGGACTGCTAACAGCAATTGGGAGATGAAGTTTGGATGGCCAAGAGACCTAGAACGGATCTCCTAACCAGGCCACAGTCACCTCTAAGGACAGCAAGGCAAACAGGGATATTTTCCCTATACGTTAGGCTAGTTGGTGTGCCCTAATCAGACTTGTACATGCACAGAACCCTAGGTAGAAATCAGCAGTAGCATGCAGCAGAATTAAGGGTTGTTTGTGGACTGATGGATAGATGCATGGGACAGCAAGGCAACTAGTACAATAGTGCTAATCTATATGGGACAGCTGGGCTACATGGTGCTGCTCAGAATGTTGGGACAGCAACTATGATGGGACAGCCCTATGACATAGGACAGTAGTGACATTGTGCAGCAGCTGCAAAGTGGGACAGCAGCTATGACATGGCAGCAAAGTGGGACAGCAGCTGTGACATGATAGCAGCAAGCATGGTGCAGTATGGCAAGCATGGACAGCATGGCAGCATGGACAGCATGGCAGCATGGCAAGCATGACCAGCATGGCAAGCATGGTGCAGCATGGCAAGTGTGGACAACATGGATAGCTGTGTCAAGCATGGTGCTGTAAGTACATAAGACATGCTGTATGACAATATGGTTCAACAATGGCACATGAGACAGCAGTGCAGCATAAGGTGTAGCAGTCATGAGGTCCAGCAGTGTGATGATGGGTGCAGCATAGTGCAGCATGGTGAGGTGCAAGCATGATGACGAGATGTGGCACGATGATAGGTGAAGGAGTCACCTTGGAGAACCAGTTGAAGCAGCATGTCTTCAACTGATATCATGTATCATCTTCTTAGAGATGATCTATTCTTTTGTTTAGATAAGTCAATGTTTTGACTTCTGTTGTAAATGTATTATCTCTTTCCTTCTCTACTGATCTATTGAAGAACATATAAGAAGAATTGATCAAGGGTTTCCCCATATTGGGGTTTGTCCTTGGCTAGTGCCGCATCTTGTGTCCGCTTGTCTTGGCTTGTCTTCTTTGATTTATTGTTATGTTCTATCTGCAGTTTACTTTAATGATGATGTGATTGCTAATCTGGAAAAGATATTGAGCTAACTGTGAAAATTGAAATAAATTGCTCTAAGCATGGAACATACCTAAACTTAACAGTTAGGCTGTCCTGCGAGTTATCTGCAACCCTATAAGGGACGAATACCAATCTGTTATCTTAAAATCAGCCACAGATAAATTTGCTGTTATGAATATAATGCAGTGTAGCCTGAAACATTACATTATTCCAGCCAGAGCTTTTATTCTAAGTTACCAGGATTCGGATTCGGATACGGATCCGGATCCGGATTCGCTAGTTTTTTGAAAATCCAGGATCCGGATACGGCAAAGATACGACAAGTACAAAAAATATAATAATATTAAAAAATAATAAAATTAATAATAGACACAAAATATATACTTCTTAATATATTTTTGACTTGACATATCAAAATGTTAAAATGCATACCTCAATTACTTCTCTATAACCTTTTTTTGTCTTAATCATTTAAAAAAATTATATTATGCACTAGTATATCTATATTTTAAGATTATTAAGACAAAACTAAATTTAAAATTATATCTATATATCTATATGTATATTTAAATTTGTATAAATTTTATATATCATTTTAAATTTTAAATTAATTAATAAAAATTAGAAAAAAATATATATTAAAATAAAAAATTTATGTTCAAATTCCAATCTATAAGTCAAAACTAAATTATAAATAAAAAGCAATATAATTTTAAAAACTATTAGATAATTTCGACGATTTAATATTTCCAATGATTTAACTATATTATTTAAATTATATCGTCGAGAGCGAACTAGCGAGCAAGCAAGGGCGGCTACTTCTTTCGAAACAGAGTGGATAAAACCACGGGCTGTCTGCTGCCAGTTTGCGTATGAGCACGGCTATTTTTTCAGTTGTAATAATAACGTGATGGCTGTCAGGGAGCTAAACTTCAGGAAATTGTTGGCAGCATTAAGTCGTAACATGATATTGCGTGCATTGTTGGTGGATTAGCGGTGAAAATTGAGGACATTCAATTCCCCTTGGGGCGGTGATGCGTTAATGCCGCCACCAAACCCACCGACGCAACTTTCCCATGTCGGACCCATACGATCCAAAATGGAAAATTCATGAACATTTTTCCTGGTTTTGAAATTTGAAATTTAGTAGCAAGCTATTTGGATCTGGATAAAAAGCAATATAATTTAAAAAACTATTAGATAATTTCGACGATTTAATATTTCTGACGATTTAATATTTCCGATGATTTAACTATATTATTTAAATTATATCGTCGATTTAATTTTCTGTGGTTTGCTGTATACTTGGATAATTTCGACGATTTAACTATAAATAAAAAGCAATATTTAAATAATTTTCAGATATCGACGGTTCTTGGACGTATTTAGGCGGATTCGGATCCGAATCCGGATCAGATCCATGGATCCGTGGATCCTGTACCCCAGAGGGCCGGATCCGGTAACTTAGCTTTTATTCCATCACTGGGAATTTCTTCTTATAGAGATTCCAATTAACGAATACCAAGACCAAGACCCTTGACCTAGATGCCACTCCAAGACCAAGACAGTTCTCTTGACTGTCTTCTGCTCTTTTCCTCTTCTCGACTCATCTTCCCTTTCGATCTTCTTAACAATAGCACCAAAGTTTGAACTGTGGTATCTTTATACCCTTGTCCAATCTGTGTTCTTCTACTGTTACCCCAAGATTTTCCCGCTGAAATCCAAACTTCTGTTCATGTGGTTAGCCCTTAAACTTCTTCACTATTCCTTCATCACCTATCTGAACTTATCTTTGCACTTTGTCATCGAATTTAGAGAGATCTGAACTCCTCTTGACTGTGATCCTATTTGCACTTCAGAGAGATCCAGACTACTGCCTTCCCCAAATTGTGTGAGACCGAAATTTTCTCCTGAATTGGTCGTTCGAATCTCAGTAGTAATCCGAACTACTTCACTGTGATTGTCACCCGAAATCTCAGAGATATGTTTGAACTTCTGACTGTCACTGTGCATCCGAAATCTGAGAGACACCTGAACTTGTATTCTTGTGGTGATTCGAACTTGTTGACTACCACTGTTCACTGAAACTTTAGAGAGAGATCTGAAAATCTATCTTCTTGGAATAGGCCGAGGTGCCTATTCATTGTAGTCTCCCACGAATATAAGCCGACCTGTACTTATGAAGGGTGTTATCTCCAAAAATAAGGTGAGGCGACATGAGATCTATACTTCATCTTGAAGTCGACTTGAATAAGAGAACTTGTGCTTGTCTTTGGAGGGCTACTAGACTATTCTATTGACTCATATATAATCGATACATGACATTAACTCTTTGACAATTCCTAAAGGCTTATAGTGGGAGCCATCTAAAATAAAATCCCTTGCTCATGAAACCCATGAAGCAAGTCTTAGAATAATAATTTTATTTTCCTTCTTTACATCATTTACAAAATTCACAGTTACATGTCATTATGAAGACCAAACGTAGTTACACTTCTCGACAAAGGTGGGCCGGTGGGGGGGGGGGGGGGGCGCGACTTGCTCCCCGCAACCCTGGGAAGGAATATCATTGGATTGATGAAGTGATTCTCAATTGAATGGTGTATGTTTATTGCTATTTTTCTTCTATTTTGCTGCTTGCATGTAATTTTTTTAGATTAGGGTTTGTATTGTGACATATTAAAATGTGTGTAATATGTCATGAAATCTTGTTTATATATGATATGCAAAATTCGTCATTCAAGAATCGATCAAAGGAACTTGATGTATACATCCTTTGATCTTCAATCTCTTGCCAAAAAGAAGTCTCTAAGGTTTCTAAGAAAAGCTATTTAGGCTTGGGCCCTCTATATTCAAGTCATCTTATCATTGACCCTGTCCTCCTTGATTCCATTGGCCAATTGAATGGAAGCACTAGTATAGCTGAGGAATAATCTTTGAAATGTTTGTCTTTTCCCTATTTCTTGGCATCTAGGGTTAAGATTTGGTTTCACTTTGCATTTAATGGTATTCTTGTTGCTATATGTTATTGTCCTTTAGGTGCAAAGTGTATTTATTAATATTTGAAAAGCAAAAGATAACATTTAGTGTATGTTTTCACCCTTAATTTAGGGTTGACGTTTAGGGTTTATGTTGCTGTTCCATGCATTTTTTAACCATTAAAAATCTAAAGTTGACATATACCTTGCTTACCTCTTTGATAGCTTTCAATCCTTAGTTGATATCATCACTTATAGGCTATTTGTTTTCTGTGTGTTTTTGCATGCTGTAAATCGACATAGTTTAAAAACTCTAGTTTATAACAACATTTCTGTAGTTTATTGGGGCTGTTGGAAAGTGTACTTGAACACTTGTAACTCTTATTTTGGCCTTCAAGGTTTTTGCGATACCTTCACCCTTAACCATTAAATTCCCATCATGTTTGCACCCTCCTTTATTGAAGATCTTTTATAGGTGATTTATCTGCAAGTTCTTTAGAGAGACATTTTGCTTTGAACCCTAGTCATCTAACCTATAGGCCTTGCCAGGGAAGCCTCCCATGTGGGGATAACATCGCACCACAGAACAATAGGTGAGAGACAGCTGAATTGACAGTGGTGGTTGATATCTTTGTTTCCATAAGACCTAGATTGCCTAGTGTGGCTTTGCACTAGGCCCACTAGATTTTGTGGTAACAAGTACTATCTATGATTTGACTTTTGGAAAGCTCCTGTGCATCATCCTTGTTTGTTTTAACGTTGTGTTATCCAATTTATGTGCGGCTATGCCTCTTCTAGAGACCTTTGTTGTTTTACTCTGCAGTTGGACATTCCATCAATGCATTATTCATCTTGAAAAAAGGTTCATAGAATTGATAGCTTTTTGTTTCGTTCCAATTAGTTCACAAAACATAGACAAATGATCAAACAAATAGCTTTATGAACTTTCAGTCACATGCCATGGAATGTTGCACTAATCGTTATCGGGATAATTTCGGTGCGGGGAAAAAATCGGGAAAAATCGTAATAATCGGGAAAAAATCGGTAATAATTAGGAAAAAATTGTTTGATACGAAAATATTCATTTTTTTTTTTTTTTGTTCGCATTTTTTAATATCTAAACCATCTACAATATAAAATAAATACATCGACACATAAATATGATAAAAGAACTAATATATAAGAAGTTTAATATCATTTCTAGTGCTAGAATCACACATAACAATGAATCATGTCCTGAATATTAAGTCTTGACTCCTGAGTCCCAAGTCAACCTTAAAATATCAACAAAAAATATAATAATGTATCTCATGAGTCATAATGTCATATACAATGAAATGAACAAAATAACTAAAGTCTAAGACTATTGATTTCCTTTGCCCCTTTTGCGAGAAAATGCCATAGCTTTCCCTTTCCCTCTATATGTAGATGCTGGTGCTGGTGGAGTTGGCAGTGGAGTCTGCTGTGCTCTAGAAGTAAAAGAACTAGTAGTAGGAGCTATAGGAGGTAGATCACGTCCTCTATTGGTGGCAGGGGTAGTAGGTGGTGTCACCTCCTCCTCTTGTTGCTCCTCCTCCTCCTCCTCCTCCTCCCCCTCTACTACATCCTGCACTAACCAATCATCAGCAGACTCCATGAGAGGCCTCTCGGCCTCAACCCTCCATGCAACAGTGGTGTCAATTCCATCCAATGAGATGGCCTCCATATCAGGTGTCCCCTCAAGTTGCCTCACCCACAATCGAAGATTGTAGTAGACGTAGACCGTGTCATTAAGTCATTGGGACTCCAACCTGTACAAAGATCATGAAATAATAATTATAAAAAAATATTGTTTAATGAATTCAAAAATTTATTGGGAATTGCAATATTTTAAATTTATAAATGTTAACCTATTGCGCTTCTTGTTGTGTATTTTTTCAAATACACTCCAGTTGCTCTCACATCCTGAGGAGCTACATGTTTGGCTGAGGATTTGAATGGCAAGCTTTTGCAGAAGGGGTACTCTGACACCATACATTCTCCACCATGCATCTACAACAAAATTACAAATAAAATTTTAAATAAACATAAGAAAAAATGGAATTTAAAGAGAATGAAATTTGAAACAAACTTAAAAATACCTGGCATTTTAATCGTCCTATCAGTCACAACCATGTCAAAGCCAAATGTGCCCCCTGCCATCCTATATGTCTCAATTTCTTTAGAGATTTCTGTACGTTCTGCTGGAGTTCGCACCATCCTCTGGACACAGGTTAAGAATCCATCCATGATCTCAGCATCAAATACGAACTCACATGCATAAGAAAATGCGGGGTTCTGGAAAATCCCAACAGCATGAATGGGACGATGGAGTGTGTTGTTCCATCGTTCATCAATCACTTCTCATAGGAGTTGTCTCTGAAACCCCTCATCTCCGTTATCATCATAGTAGGCCCGAATGGATTCTTTGGTCTTGTCCATGGCCTCATAGAAATAGCCCATTACGGGCTTCTGACCATCAACTAATCGAAGAACCTTTACCAAAGGTTCAGTAATGACACACACCTCTTGCATTCCCGTCGAGAAGTCTTCCTGGTATGAAACTAGTCTGCATATGGCCTTTTTGTCTAGTTTGCGGCTCATTGGCAAAGCACGCCACTGCTCTGAAGGAAACATTCACTTCAGATCCGACATAGAATTCAAGAGGTATTGAAGAGATATGAAACTGGTGGCAAACCATGTAATGGCAGGGTGCACCAACTCTTTGTTGTTGGTGAATGTTCTCATCAAGCTAAGCACATAGGTATGATTATATATAAATTTTGTAATGCTTTTGGATGACTCAACAATATCTTTGACAAAGGAAATTTTCTCTATGTCCTCCAACATCAAATCAATACAGTGTGCAGCACAAGGTGTTCAAAATAAAGTAGGATGCCTGTCCATAAGCATCCTACCAGTAGTAACATAATTTGCAGTATTGTGCGTTATGACTTGGACAACATTTTTTGCACCCACCTCCAAAATAAACACATCCAACAAATCATATAAAGTTCTTGCATCTTTGATTTGTGCAGATGCATCAATAGATTTGATAAACATAGTCCCTTGGGGACAACTAACCAAGATGTTTATAAGGGTTCTCCCCTTTTGGTCAGTCCAACCATCTGACATCACAGTGCATCCTGTTTGTGCTCATGATCTCCTAAAATCCTTCAATCTTTTGGTGCAGTCAAGCTTTTCATTTTGAAGAATCCGGCCTCTCATGTCATGATAAGAAGGGATTTTGTCCTGGGCCAACAGTTGCAATATCATCAACACCAGGTTGGAAAAATGGATTATTCCTTACAATGTTGAAAGGAATATCACTCCAAAGGAGAAATTTTGCCAGCGACTTGTTAGCGTGTTCTTTCTCAGTTTTTTTAGCACTGAACTGATAGATGGTTGTGAGCCAGGTGTGGTTCGAGGAACAAAAAATGATGAGGCAACTAGCAGGTTGGTTGATGCTGCAATAGAACCCCTGCCACTTCCTTGTTCAGTTGACTTTTTAACTGCCTTTTCATTTTTGCTTTGGCCTCTCTAGTGTGGTTTAAAGTTTCTAATGCTTTCATGGATTTTCGGATGAGTTCAGGATTTGTCTCTGTGCAAGGCTCTACATCAAATCCAGGGATTTGTGCAAGGTGATATTTCAATTTGTACACCCTCCCCAGACATATGGTGCCCACACAACTTGCAAAACAAGTTTATTCTATCATTCGGAGCATCAGGTTCACCAAATTCCCAGAAAGGGTCCAATTTCCTTGGCATGTTTGATTTTGAACTTTGAAGTTGAAAACTTGAATGGTGTTTCGGTGAACCTATGGGAAAATAAGGATTACAATTTAGTATTTACAAGTTACAAACTTACAATTTAGTATTTTATTAGTTACATTGTACAAAAAAAAAAAATACATACAATTTAAGAAACCCCATTCCAAACCCAACCAAAAAAACTAAAAAAGGTACATTGGATAAATGTCAAAAACTCTATTCCAAACCCAACCAAAAAAAGTAAAAAAAATTACGTTGGACAAATGTCAAAAGCCCCATTCCAAGTCCAACCAAAAACATCGAAAAAAAACAAAAACAAAGTTACAAAACAATGAAAACACAAACTGTTGGTGCCTTTATGGAGATAATGTGCCTCCTCCTTAGCTCACTCTTCGACTTTTTCCTCCAGTTAGTTGTTTTAGCTCCAAAATCTCGAAGTCTCCAAGTCTCCAAACCCCAGCGCGCCTTTTTCTGTCCAAATGACTAAAAAAAATCAGGTTTTTCCGTTTAAAACACGCACTGCCCGAAAGGGCCCACCATTTTTACCGAAAAATCGGCTATAAAAGGAAATCCGATTTTATCGCCCGATTTAATTGTTGTTTTGAAAAAATCATGATAAAACGATTTCTGCGCCACAAAAGTAGATGTTATCCTAGCTCCCAGACGGAGTTCTTTTGTTTCCATTTTGAAATGTGTTCAAAAAAACCACAAAAACTCTTTGTTTAGTGTTCCATAAATTATTTGACAATTCAAATGTTTACTTCAGTCCAGATATTTGCAAAACACGCATGAAAACTTCAAGTTCTCCATTTCATCACTATTTCAATGCGATGCATTGAATTATTGCATTTATTATATAGTAGTGAAATGTTTTAGCATTAAGGATGGTCGCTTGGAGGAAGAAAGTATTATATTATGTCGTCTTCATAAGGTATCATTCTTGTCATTTTTAGTCATTTCCTTTCAGAAGTTATGCATATGAAGGAAACCTTACCCTGCTTTTGCTTGAAGTTACAATGACTTACAGGAATGACTGTGCTGATGTGCATGTT
This sequence comes from Pinus taeda, assembly GCA_000404065.3. Classification (NCBI taxonomy): domain Eukaryota; kingdom Viridiplantae; phylum Streptophyta; class Pinopsida; order Pinales; family Pinaceae; genus Pinus; species Pinus taeda. Next base: position 90,742 of record APFE031144417.1, read on the forward strand.
TTAGGCATTTGCCTGGCTTTGATAGCCAAGTATCATTATTTAAGGGTAAGTTCGGAACAGTGACCTTCAAGGTTCAGTTTCAGTCGAATTCTAGCTTTTCTGGTGATTTCTTACTCCCTAGATACAGCTCTAGGAGGCTTGGAATTCTCACTTGATTTTGGGACTTATACAACCATACAGACTAAATTTGGAATTTGAATAGGTAAGCTGCATATTTTCTGTTTCATAGTTAGCAAGACAGTAGCTCAAGAAACTATTCTCCATGAGTGGATAGGTACTCTGCAATCCACTTCATTATGCCTTAGGAACCGGCGACTCATTGAAATCTACTACACATCCTTTTGGTTGATTGTAACACCCCACAAATTTCTGCCTACCCATTAACTCCAACTGCTAGCTCCCCTTGAATCAGGTTATGCCATGAGATTGTAAGGCAGCTTGTGACTTTTTGCATGACACGACTTGCTATTTTTCACCACAGGCTGGCTTACTTTGCCCCGTAATGAGTTGACTGAGCTATTCTCACCAGTCCTAGATACCGCGGGACATGAGATGAATAGAGCCTGTGACCCTAGTTGCAGACTCATGACTGAATGTGCACATCCTCTTGCAGCTCGATCTATTTTCCTTTCTACATGCCTGCATATCCCAGCGAGACTTGCTTAATTTAGACAATGTCTGTTTGTGGTATTAACATATGTTTTCTACAAATTTTTTCATTGATTTTTTTGAATTGGTTTTGCTAATATCGGGTTTGTTTTCATGTATTGCTATTTTGCTTTTAATTTAAACTTTTGTTTAGACATGACAACAGTCATGGAATGCCTTTTTGGCTATTATAGTGTGTCATGTGTTGGGTTTTTTATAATGTAATATGCACTTTTCCTGTGCTTGTTTTCATTTGTTTTAAACTGAAATTATTTGATGCAGGTGGCCCTATACATGGACAAATTCACTGGGGTTTGCCAGGCAGTTTTGCATGACTGCAAACTAACTTTTCTACAAATTGTTTGTGATCATGATCTTTTTGTAGAGATGCCTGGACGGGATCCTTCTGAGAGGTCTGTATACTGGGTTGTGTTTGGGAGCTTAGCATGTTATGTTATTCAATGTTATCATGAGGTGTGTTTGCTTAATTAGAAAAATGCTTGCCCAAGTGGTGTCAGCTCATCTGGTTGTCACCAATGTTGGGCATTTGGCTATTTTCGTGCTAGCAGGTGTCTGGTTTGAATACCCTGCTATACTATAATAACTTAGATGCCCTCATTTTGTTAAATTTTAGTAGCCACAAGAAGGCAATGGACACATAGGTTGCTAGTGGCATGTATATGTGCACACGAACCTTGAAATATGGCTAAACTGTTATCTGGACAAAATAAATTATTGCATATCTAAAGACAATCATTCCTGTGTTTTGAAATAGTATGAATTTTCTGAATTCTTCTTTTTATGAAAACAATCAATCTCATTTTTTTTTATATATTTGCAGGAATTATCTATCGTCAGTTTTAATACAAGAGCTGTTCCTTACATGGGATCATGATGATGTGACACAACGTTCTAAAGTGAGAGCTAATTTTTACACATTAAAGGAAGTTATCGCTCTTTGTTTTTTTTGGCTTGGTTTAGTTCAAGAATAGTCATGTGTAGATTATTGTATCCAAGTGAATTATCTTGCTGTCAACAGTTATTTTTTCCCGGATATTGTGATCTGAGTTGCATAGGTTAATAACTTGCTTAATTTTTTTATTATTACAGAAGTAGTTTCATTCTAAAATAAACTCTCAATTGTGATTAGGTTATTAGATGACTTGAGATGCAATAGCTGTGCTAGATAAACTTATTTTTACTCTCTCTTGGTGATAATGAAAGGCGGCTCGAATCTTGGTTGTTCTCATGTGCAAGCATGAATTTGATGTGCGGTATCAGAAGCTTGAGGACAAACTATATATTGCACAGCTTTATTTCCCCCTGATTGGACTGGTATGAATTTTATTCTGGTTCTTTTCTCAGTTTGAGATATATTCACCTATGCAAATATGTGTGATTGGCTGGTTATGGAATTAGGATGACGCATATCGTGAAGCATATTTATTGCTGTTGTGACCTGTTTGATTGTATTACATGAAATTTATAATGTGATAAACATGGTTGGGTAAATCGTAAAATCGTTGTTCAGCCTTGGTTCTTTGTTCTAAAAGAGGGCATTAAAGGATGCTGATTGTTTCCTTCATTAAACCTTTTCTATTGAATGGGATTGAATCAGTAAAATCTGAGGCTCTAAAATGGATTTATATGTTCTCGTTAGAAAAGCCAAGTGGCCTAATATGGTACATATGTAATTCAAGTAAACTACATTACGATAATAATAATAATAATAAAATTATAATATATATAATTATTATAGTAGTAGTAGTAAACACACTATGATACATAAATAACCGAAGATGAGGTCTATTCATGCTGACAACCAATCAATGTATATACATCCTAAAAGCAATTCGAATTTCATCATTCATAATATAATAATATATTTTTTTATCCTAAGTGGATTTTAACCCTATATCCTGTCTACATTGGATAATTTATTACAGTGTTCCACCAAGTTTTCAGGATAGGGGATGTCAGAATGGGGAGATGCATAAGGGGGACGTGTGGGAGAACCCCCAAATTTTAGGGAAATCTAGGGGGTACCACGGGGACCATGATTCAAATTCAAATTCAAATTCAATAGTGAAATACATTGATTCATACACCATAATTGGTTCAATGAAATTGAAATAGTAAAATATTGTATACACTGATTTGTATTCATCATTCATTATTTTAGAATCTGATTAGTACTAAGAAAAATAGTAGATATTAAAGTTTGAAGACTGGAATAGTGAATTGAAATTACTCAAACTCAAAATAGTGAAAAATTACAAGTCAAAGATTTGGTCGAAGGTCATCATTATTTAGAGGCAAGACTCAAAAGTTAAAACTAGAAATGAACAATGGATAATGAACCAATGTTATCAGAATCAAATTAGTGATCAAACCGATTGACCCCAAAGTTGGGAACTGGAAAAAAACGGGACCAAAAACCCATTCGACCAAAAAATAGATATATATCCAAATTTTGAAAAAGAATATGTAAATATTCATGTGCATCCATATGAATCCAAACCACTATACACATGAAAATTTCCTCATATATATAGCGAGGGTGTTAAAGAGTGCAACTAGGGCGCTAATTCCTCTTCCTAGAAGCGTTATTATATATATATATATATATATATTTATATATATATAATATATAATTAACTAATAATTAGTGTTGGAAGCGTTTCATGTCTCTAAGGACATGTTCCATTCGTTGAAATTAGGCTCATACTTATGTAAATAACATATTTACCATAAGTTACTACCCACCATAATTTAAGCAAGTGTTTATGTAAAAGACAGGATAAGGAAAAAGATGTAAATAAATATACTTACCAGGAGTTACTGCCTGCCATTATTTAGGGGTTCTTCAACATAACAAATATGGGTAAAAATGAAAATATTCAAACTTTTTGGAATTTAATTTAGAAAGGTACGTGATCCAATTTACGAAGAGACATGTCTCTTGGGTATCTTGAAGATAAAGTTCACTTATCATTTCATTTATTCTTGTTATTATTGTTGATGTTCTATTTACAATTACTCTCAATGATGATCTAAAGTGAATGCTACCGAAGTTTTAATGTGATTGCTATTGGAATCTGAAGTAAAGTTGTTATTCAGTGAATAAGAGATTGAATTAATTGTTGCAAACTTGCAAGCATAAAACATACCATAAAATTTAACATGGTATTAGAGCCTAGGTGAAGACAAACCCAAAGAACAAGAGAAGCAACCACTGTTGAATAATTGTTGCTGTTGAACAAGATCTATTGGAACATGTCTCCCTGGCTACTCATTCTTATTTCAAGAGAGAGGATAAGCTCAATGAAAAATCAGATTATCATGCCTCGAAGATGACTCTTGATTTGACCTTGGAGGAACATGAAGTGTTGGATTATGTGCAAGGGAAAGTGGTGGAGCCTCCTTCAAATGCACCTGCCACTGCTAGAACGAAATATAGAAAAGGTGAAGTCGAAGCCAAGAAAATCTTAGTTGACTCCATTCAAAAGCATTTAATCTCTTATTTTTCTGATTTGGGAACTTCCATGGATATGCATGATAAGTTGATATGGATGTTCGAAGTCAACAATGCAAATCAAATTTTCTTTCTCAAGAACAAGTTGAAGGATATCAAAATGGACAAAGGGGAGTCTACACAAGCATATTTCATGAGAATAACTCAAGTAAAGAATGCTTTGCTATCTATTGGAGAAGTTACTGCTGACAGGGAACTCACCCTTATTGCACTTGGAGGTCTTACAAGGCCATGGGAAACATTTGTCACCACCATTCTCAACAATGACATGATACTTTGTTTTGATGAGCTATTGGTTAGATGCACTCAAGAGGAAATAAGGATGTTGGAGAGAGATACGTCTATTCCTACCTACTTGTTAATTTTTCTTTAACAAGTTATTTACGAAGTAAATATCGAAAATAAACACCAGTGCATGCTCAACATATTACAGATCAACAACTAAAAGTAACAAGAACAAACACACCACACGACACCATTATTTTTGGACCAATGTCCCCGGAGAAACCTAATGCGGGAAAACCGGTGCAGGTATCTGAGGGTTTTCTTATTAAGCAATATCAAAGTACAATCTGGGTGCTGAAACTGGCCTACCCAATAGAGAATTTCCTTAGCAGCTAGACCTCACAGTTTGAGAGAAATCTCTTGGTTGAAACCTCTGAAAATCCTTCCGGCAACTCCTCATCACAATACTGCTCCTGCAACCCCATCGTCTGCCCAATCTGGACTGCGTCAGCCCCTCTTTGTCTCACACTGGGCTTGCGTCAGCCTTTCTTGACCTGCATCAGCTCCAGGAGGCCCATCGTCAGCGTTGGGAACCTCTGTGTCAGCTATGCTGGCCCCTTTGGTGCTCTACACAGCACTTGGCTACCTCTGCGTGGCCCTGCGTGAGCCCTTGGTAGCTCTGCGTCACCCTCCTTGGCTGCTGCACTGCTCTCTTGACACAATCTCTGCCTTCTCTGTTCCTCTGTACTCAATGCTTCTCAACTGTTCTCTCGATCACTAATTCTATCTGTCTTATCAAACCCTGCTCTAGAGAATAGAATGATTGATCATCTGGTGTACTCTCCAAGTAACCCCCAAGCCTCCTCTTATACTTTTCCTGTTGACATCTCAACAACTGAGATTAAGTCCCTAATCAACGACTAAGATTAGATCTGGCTTGATCCATGTCTTTTGGACCATTCTAACATAGTTTCATATCAATCCACATTAATATTTTATTTTCCTAAGTTTAAACTTAGGGACTCCTTTAAAAATATTAATTATTTTAATATTTCATGATCTCATGTGCCCCAGCCTCTCCACCGAATTTTGTGGTTAGAGCACATCAGATGCTACCCCAAATCAACACCCAAGAGGTCAAGAAATACCAGGTATGATGAAAATAATGTTGTTGAAAAACAATATGATTATTATCTCATTTCTGCTTTATCTACTGCTTCTCCTTCAAACACCTCGGATCAATGGTAAATTGATAGTGGAGCCTCAAGGCCATTTCACTGGATATAAGGAGGTTCTCTCAAATTTAGTTGAGAGCTAAGTTGCAGGAAACGCTGGCAAGGGAGTAGTTTCCGTACGAAAACGGAAACGAAATGCGGAAACGCGTATAGTACGGCCCAGAAATGCGTTTCTGGCCGTACTGGCACATTTCTCGAGGTGGAAACATGGCCAGTACGACCGGAAACACATTTATGGGCCGTACGATGTTGTTTCCACATGCAACTTGTTTTTTTTTTTAATTTTATTAATTTGTCTTCTAATTTTTAATTAGGTTTTTGTAATGCCTTCTAGTTGCCTCTAGATGCCTGTCTAAAGTTATAAAAGTGAACTTTGGCCCTAGTGTTGATATGCAGTTCATCAGGGAGTTTGAGGCATATGCAATTCATGGTAATGTTAAATTCATCCTTTTACTTAAATGTTTAACATTACCATGAAATGACTCAGGATGTTTGAGAGTGGTTTCGCCCTCATTGGATTTCATATGGAGAAAGATAATTTAAGATCTCACTCAAAATCCAGTAGACTTATCTGTTTTTCAGGATTTCAGGATTGTGGGCACTGGGGATTGCAATGTTTCCGTTGGATTTTATCATGTACTAGGGTATGGAACTTGTATTTAATCAAGAGAACCAAGCCCTCTATGCAGGGGAGACTCCCAATAATCAAGAGCATGTAGGGTACTAGGGTATGAAACTTGTATTTAATCAAGAACCTATAAGGTCGTTTCGACTTATGTAGGAGGAGACTCCCAATCAAGCACGAGACAAGATATTAGAAATTTCTTCGTGGCTGATTTTGGATATTTCTATTTTCATTATGTGATCATTCATGAGTAAATGTGATGTAAATTTAGAGACTTATAGTTTATGCATTGACAATTGACAATTTTATCATAATGTAATAAATTATAATGTATCATATATGCTTTATGATTGCACATATTTCTTAAATGTCCTAATATATATATATTCGCGTTTCCCCATTTCCGAAATTTGGGGGGTCACGTTTCGTACCCGTGCCTGTTTCCCCGTTTCATGCAACCTTGGTTGAGAGGAAGACTGATCTAAATATTATTCTTGGAGATAATACCACCTACCTCGTGAAAGGAATAGGAACAATTACTCTTCACTTGAACTATGGTCAACCCATACATCTTCAAGATGTTTTGTATGTGCTCAATTTGAACAAGACATTGGTAAGTATTTCTGCAATGGAGGACGAAAGCTTCAAGGTAGTTTTCACTGATGGAAAGGTACGTGCATGGAATAAGAGCTTTAGAGATGCTTTTACTCTTGGGTTTAGGGTTGATGGTTTTTATCAAGTTGGTGGATGTCCTTTGTGATCTTTGGCACATGACACTTGTGTTCAATGTGAGCTATGGCACTGGGGATTTGCTCATTTTCATTACAAAACCTTACGGAGTGTAAGGAAGATGGTCACAGGGATGCCTGAATTTCATATGAATCATGAAGGAGTTTGTCAAAGGTTGTGGAGCTGGAAAATGTACAATGGGACAATTCTCTTCTAGTGAGAGCAAGGCAACTAATATTTTTCAGTTGATCCATTCTGACATGGCTGGTCCTTTGCTCGTGACTTCAGTGGGAGGATACTTATACTATGTGATATTTCTGGATGACTTCTCTCACAAAACTTGGATTTATTTTTTGAACAAGGATGAAGTATTTAGATGGTTTCGCTCTTTCAAAGCATTGGTGGAGAATCGTATAGGAAAGAAGCTTAAGACATTGAGAACTAATAATGGAACTGAATATGAATCTAATGAATTCAATGACTTTTGCAAAGAGGCAGGTATTAAGAGGGAGCTCACCATTCCATACAATCCACAACAAAATTGAACACAATGTTATGAATATAATTTATATAAAAATAATAAAATTAATGTAAACAATAATAATCATAATTAATGATAATTAACTAGTAATTAGATCATGAAGAGGCATGTCCTAAGGACATGACCATTCAATGAAACGACACTTGCATATGTATATAGTGGGCCCTCATTTGTAACAATCATATCTCATATCAACTATTTTGTATACTATTCAATATATAAATTTCTTATCCACAATGAATGTCTTCGTATACCAAGTGTTCTGAAGATTATTATAGAGTACAGACTTTGTTTGTAACAATAAGAGGGATACCATAGGTGGTTATTGCCTCAACTTTGGGACTTCTTTGAGGGTGTATGAGCCTAGTGCTTGGTGAAGTAAATCATAAGAAACCCTTTCTGCTGCTTTCGTTGACCTTGGAAGTGCCCCTATCCACGATTATCTATAAAACCCTAGGTCTTGCGCAAGTCTTTTCTAGGTCTCTTAGAGGGAGCGAAGAACCTTAAACGTGTCATATCATGGCATAAAGCATCCCTTGAGAGGTCTTACCTTATCACCTAGCACCATAAAGCCCTAGGTCTTGCGCAAGTCTTTTCTAGGTCTCTTAGAGGGAGCGAAGAACCTTTAAAAGTGTCATATCATCGCATAAAGCATCCCTTGAGAGGTCTTACCATATGACCTAGCACCATAAAATCCTAGGTCTTCCGCAAGTCTTTTCTAGGTCTCTTAGAGGGAGCGAAGAACCTTTAAAAGTGTCATATCATCGCTTAAAGCATCCCTTGAGAGGTCTTACCTTATCACCTAGCACCATAAAACCTAGAATATCTATCAAAGGTGATTATCCATATTACAGGGATTCCTCCCATTGGTGAAAGTTAGTAAAGAGCAGGGGGCATTGGCTGTGGTGACAGTGGGCCATTGGTTCATTGTTATAACTTAGTGTAGTTCTTAGCCTTTTAGGGTTTCCCTCTTCAAGGCCTACTTGATTTTGTGGTAACATATCTCATTGGTTCTGTTGTATATATGAAATGGGGAAAAGATGTATGAAATATCGAAAAGAAAAGAATGCAAGCACTATTTCCTGCAAGAATAAACAGTGGCACAACAGCTGTTAACAGACATGTGGTCTTATTCTATTGTAATTGGTCATGAGATTTTCATTTTGATTTTAGACAATGCTGATAGTTAGATGGTCCATTCTCTTATTCTTGTTGCTGAACGTGATGTGTGTGGTGATATGTGGATTGGTTTCCTAATTGCGTCTAATGAGTGTGCCTTCTTAATTTGAGCAGATATTGGATGAGATGCCGGTTTTTTACAACCTCAGCACAGTGGAGAAGCGTGAAGTTCTAATCTGTATCATGCAGATAATCCGCAATTTGGATGACCCATCTCTTATTAAGGCATGGCAACAAAGTATTGCTAGAACAAGGCTCTTTTTCAAGCTTCTGGAAGAATGTCTTGTCCTTTTTGAGGTTTGTTTGTATTTGACATACTTTACTACATTAAGTGAGGATAGATGTACTTAAATAAATTTACATTAAGAGGAAGCTTTGTCTTATTATTTTGATAACAATTGTCTAAGTGATGGTTTGCTGTTTCTGTTGTTGATTCTGCATAAAGTCAAGAGTTGGAATGATCATGAGCATGCCCAAGTCTTTTTTCTCTCTAGTTTTATATACTATTAAAACAAATTTTCAGGAAGGAACAGAAGGGAAAAAACTGATTTTGAATCTTGAATCTTGGTCTTTCTATGGAATGTTGAGAAAACATTCTCTGTTTGCGAGGATATTATTGACATGTTTTTCCATGTAATGGATTAAATGAGATAGATATTTAAAAGATCATAGTTAAGCTACTGAAACTGGTTGGGGCAAGTGATAATTTATAAGAGAAAATGTCTCTGAGCCATTTTGAATTCTTTTTGTGTTGCAGCATAGAAAGTCAGCTGACTCTATGATCATTGGTAACTCTCGGAGTCCAGATGTGGAAGGGCCAGTTTCACCCAAGTACTCGGACAGACTCTCTCCAGCAATTAATAGTTATTTGACTGAAGCATCTCGACAAGAAACCCGAGTATGTTCCCTTTTCTATATCGCGTTATGATAGCATGTCAAGTTCATTGCCTTTGTTTTTCCTTTGGCGAAGCAGTGGTTATTACATTGAATTATAAGGCTGAAACTGATTAATTTTCTAAAATACGGGTAATTTGCCATTATTCCATAACCTGTGTATAACCTCTATAACACTACACCTTCATTTGTTGCCTTTCTGTGAATTAGTTGGTTCTTGGTCTTCTGGTGTGCTGGTTGAAGTATTTGGTGTTTTCTATGATCTTCGGGATTTTCAGCTCGTGAAATTGGTTGGATATGCTTTGTTTGCGGTCATGGGTTTTTTGTCTTTATTCAATATTCTGAGAATACTTTTTGTGTTTCAACATCTTTTGAATGTTGTCACTGCACGTGCTATGGAATGTAAACTGATGCTCAGCCATATCTGATGTAGGGCAATCAAGTTCATTTCACTGTTGCGAAAATCGTGATATTATCGGCAAATTGCATTTTTTTGAGTTTGGCGATGTTATCGCCCGATTTTTACGTTAATTTTTTTCCTCAAAAAATCAACTTGAAAAAGTCGTTGCGATTTTTTAAGAAAAAATCTTTTTGAAATATATATATATATATTTTGTTTCTCCGATTTTTTTATGAGGAGGAGGAGGTGAAACAACCTACTCAGGATACCCTGTCACCAGTAGAGGACGTGGTCTACCTCTTGTAGCTCCTAGTTCTTCAGCGTTTGGAGCACAGCAGAGTCCACTGCGAACTCTACTGGCATCCTACATCTAGAGGGAAAGGGAAAGCTATTGCATTTTCTCGCAAGAGGGGTAGAGGAAATCAATAGTATTAGACTTTAGTTTTTTGGTTCATTTCATTGTATATGACATTATGACTGATGATATGAGATACGTTATTATATTTTTTGTTGACATTTTGAGGCTGAGTTGGGACTTAGGAGTCAGGACTTACTTTTCAGGGCATGATTCATTGTTATGTGTGATGTAGCACTAGAAATGATATTACACATCTTATATATTAGTTCTTTATCATATTTATGTGTCAATGTATTTATTTTATGTTGTCAATGCTTTAGATATTAAAAAAATTGAAAAAGATGAATATTTTTGTATTTTATGATTTTTTTCCTGATTTTTCCGATTTTTTCCAATATTTTCCCCTCGCGATATTATCCCGATAATGATAACTGCAACATTGGTTCATTTTACTGGTATTTACTTTGATTGCATGGAAATATGAAAGAAGGTTAAGTTTTGTCCCCTTTCTATATAGATTGCAACTCTGTTGCACGAACGCCCTAAACTGCCCATGTACTAGTATCGGAAACTCGTGGAAACAACGAAGTGTCCATGAGGGGTGTGAGGCCCATAGGAAGTTAAAAATGCCTGGACACATATTTTAACTCTGACCTGCTGGCCTGGTTGATCTGTTATGAAGTGCCAATCAGTATTTGTAGGTCAAACACAGACCTAAGTAGCACTTGTGGGCCATTGATGGGTCACTAGTTGACCATACAGTAAACTCACCCAGGCATTCTATAAATGTCGAGAAATGAGTTCATTTTGCGCATTTTTAGCTCAGACATTTTCTCTGTGTGCCTGGTTGAGCTGTTATGAAGTGCCCATCAGTATATGCAGGTCAAACGCAGACCTAAGTAGCACTTGTGGGCTATTGATGGGTCCCTAGTTGACCATGCAGTAAACTCACCCAAGCATTCTATAAATACCGAGAAATGAGTTTTTCTCATTTTTAGCTCAGATTTTTTTGCCTATCTTATTCAGTTTTTAAACTAGGCAAGTGGTTCGTCAAATCTTTCCCAGTGGAGTTGAATTTTTGACTCTTTGCCTTGCCAAGTTGTTACCTGAGAAGAGTCGGGTAACTATGTTGATAATGTAATATACATGGCATTGAAATTATTTGTCAGATTTTCCCCAACAAAGTTGAATTTTCGACTCTTTTCCTTGCCAAGTTTTTCTCTGAGAAGAGTCGTGTGACTATGTTGATAATGTAATATACATGGCATTTTGAGAAAAAATATGCAGCTCGTTGTTTCCTTTTCAAGATGAATGGATATATCATAAAATGATAAAAATAGAGTTTATTGTTTTGAATGCTTATCCATTCCTATAGACTACATATACTCTCATAGTTTGAAATGACCTTTCAGTTCAGCACCTTCACCTTTCACATTGTAACTTAACTTTTCAACTCTCTAGCTTGACACCTCATATGCATATACTTGTCAAGCACTACTACATTACATTTATTTATCTACAAAACCCCAAGATGGAAAAACCCCAAAAGGGAGATGCATTACTGTGATAGTTCAGTCATTCAGATGGAAACTATGGTGACTAAAATCTAGAATTCATTGGATATAAGAAAATCACTTTTTATTTATTTTTATTGAAGATGACATTGATGATGTGGACACAATCAAGATTAATGTATAAAGTTGAATTCTGGACCAATGTTTTAAAATTTGGCCGATTCAAAACGGAAACGGCCGAGTTGATCTGTTTCAATGCCCAAAATTGTGACTCGGTGGAGGAAACGGTTCGAGAGTCCGAGTCATGGCTGACTCGGCCGAGTCAGTGTTGACTCGGCCAACTCGGCCATTTCTGTATTGACTCGGCCGAGTCATAACCTGCGGCTCGTAACCCCATCAAAACAACGATTAGTCATTTTTTTAATGAAATTTTAAAGTGTTTGTTGATTGGTTTGGACTCCAATGTGTTTTTTGAATTAGTTAAATGTTATTTGGGGTCCATTTCCCCCTCCCAAACCCTATGTAACACACTCAAATGCTCTAATTCTCTCACAACCATCTCATGCATTTGAGTGAGAACTTCTTTGAGAGTCAGTGAGCAGTTCTTGAGCTTGTTTTTGGAGCAGTAGTGAGGAGTCTTGGGCAAGCATTGTAGCTGGAGTGAGGAGCTTCTTGGGCAGCCATTTGGAGCAACATTGAGGAGCTGATTCTTGGAGCAAGGTTGAGGAGGCAATTTGTGCCTGGAGGTATTTTTTTTCACCTCTACAAATCTGTTTTTGCTTATTAAATTTTAGGTGCATATCTAGAAAGCCTAGAGAGTGTTTTTTGTCAAAGAAATGAACATTGAATCAATGTTTTTTTTTTTTTTTTTTCATTTTCAGATTGTTTGCTTTCATTTCCTAGTCAAAAAATGGCAACTAGAGCGAGAGATCCTGCTTGGGCATATGTTGAAATGGTTGATAGTCAAATGCAATGAGCCAAATTAAGGAAGGTCTTGGGGGCATTAATATGCTGAAATAACACTTGGCAAGGATTAGAGGCCAAATTACTCCATGTACGTCATCAGAAATTGGGGAGATTAGGAAGCAATTGTTGGCCAGCTTTGAGAAATTTAAAGAAGATAAGGCTAGGGAAAGAGAAATAGATGCTGAAATTGGGAGGAAGAGGGAGATACAAAAAATGATGGCTACCAACCCCAATTATGATTTTGAGGATTCTTCCTCTACCCCTCAAACTGATACATCCAACCCTTTTGGATATGTTCCTCCCTCTTTTGGTTCTGTTCAAGATAAGGGAAAGGGTAGAATGAAAAGGGGTGATGTGACTATCAAAAGTTATTTCACTCCCTCCTTTCCATCAGATGCACATGGTCCTCAAGTTAGTAAAAGTCAAATGCAACCCACTTTAGATGACCATTGGAAGAAAGAATTGAGGGAGACTACTTGTGAGTACATAGCTAGATGGTGGTATGATGCTGATATCCCCTTTAATGCTTCTCGTTCACCATATTATGAGCCTATGTTTGATGCCATACATGCTGCTGGAAAAGGCTTCAAAGGCCCTATTATGCATGAGCTAAGGGGGTATCGTTTGCAGAAAGAAATTCAATCCATTAATGAGTATTTGAAAGAGTTCAAGGACTCATGGGCAAGAACAGGATGTAC